>CAUZXS010003222.1:45000-56162 GCA_963585895.1 Sepioteuthis lessoniana | reverse complement strand
GACAATCATCTAGGAGCTAGGGCTTGACATAAACAACCGAGTGATCGGATCAGGTCTTTCCGACGGCAGGTCCTGCCCAGTAAGGGCCAAAGTAGAGGGTTGCAGATCACGTGACCACTGCAGTTGTTGGGTCTCGGATTGCTCGGCCTCCAGTATCCCGCCCTGAAGCATCACGGATCACCACCCCAGACCTTGTTGGTGGGGGTTCTTACAACGTGTTACCGTATTCTACAGCCCCAACCGACAGGACTTCAGATTGAAATGCTCGAGGAATAAAATTACTAATGTTACGTTGTAATATTTGAAACTATTTAACTGCATGTAAACAAATGATTAGTATTTAGTAGAATTATTAGTGTTAGGTAGAAATACTTGAAACCATTAAATTTGTGCAAACAAGTAAGCACTAATGACTCGTTTAAAAATGAAAATACCTTCTAACTGCTTGCTAACAAATTATATATATATATATATATATATATATATATATATATATATATATATATATATATATATATAAATGTTTATGGGAGGGAATTGTTACACCTCATTTGCTTGCACACATTTAAATGGTTTAAAGTATTCCTAACACTCATATTTATTTGTCTACATGCAGTTAAAAGCTATATATATATATGTGTGTGTGTGTGTGTGTGTGTGTGGAAGTAAATAATGGAAATGAATCCGGCAATACTGAGAAAAACTGAAAAACAAGGAAATCCAAAAAGAGGAACTTAATGTAAAAGAAAGTTAAGTTACGTTATAGCGTTTCGGTTCTAATGAACCATCATCAGGGCTTAGCAAAAATGATACCGAGTGACGTTAGATCAGCGGTGGACTTTTAATGAAATACGAAACAAAGGGGAAAATTATATATACAGAAAAAGTGGGTAACCGTTTAGTCAATAAATCAGCGTTTGTATTCAAAGATATTTCACGTGACTGTTTAAGACAATGATATTGAACAAATACAATCATCAAGAGAAATGATGAATTAAAAGGAAAAAGAAAAGAAAAGAAAAGAAAAGAAAAAGAACAGAACTTGAGAATAAGAGAGAGAGGAAATAGAAAGACGTGAGGGAGGAATGTACGGAAAGGGAAGGGGGAGGGAAAGAAGAAGAGGAAACAAGCTAATATATCGTACGTAAATAACTAAATATTGCTAAATCAGAAATAAAACTTAAGTCAATTGATATGTCTATAAATTAAAAATTAAAAGTAGTAAACAGTTGTGGGAGAATGGTAGATAAAGTTAACTTCATGCACCTCTCTTCCACAGTATCAACAGATATTAATTGTCATTAGTTTGGTTTTTGATTTAACAATTAGTTATTTACGTATGATATGTTAGCTTGCTTCCTCGTCCTTTTTCTTCTACCTTGATTAAACAGTTACCCCTCACTCTGTATATATAATTTTCCCTTTTGTTTTGTATTTCCTTAAAACTTCATCGCTGATCTAACGTCACTCAATATCATTCTTTCTATGTCCTGATGATGGTTCATTAGAACCGAAACGTTAAAACATTGACTTTCTTTTACATTAAATTCTTCTCTCTGGATTACCTTGTTTTTCAATTTCTCTCTCTCTCTCTCTCTCTCTCTCTCTCTCTCTCTCTCTCCCCCTATATATATATATATATATATATATATATATCACAGGATTTGCAATTAAATTACCCACAATGGTTGATATGCAATGAAACACAAACCATCTAATCTTCTCTACACATGCTCCTTCACCCCCCCTCTCTCTCTCTCTCTCTCTCTCTCTTCATTCTTTTTTGAGGGAGGAAGGGGTTCTATTTGGATAGTTTGTTCATTTATCTATTTATAATATTCTTCTCTCCCTCCAACTTTGTTTCGAAGATTTTCCTTCGTTGTTTTTTTTTTAATCTTCATTTTCCTTTTTTAAACCATATTTAATTTCTTTCCTCAATGTAACTACCGGGAATCTTCAATTCTGTTTTACCGCCTTTTTTTATTTTCTTATTTCTTTCAGTATCAATACATATTTTAGTATGCTTTTGACAGAACATATAATTCAAATCCGTATTTATACAAAGTGTACTGGGTCAGCCCAGTCGGCTGGGGCTGTAAAATATGCCCAACTTCATCCCTGCAGTAGGTTACCCCCCCCCCAACGAAGTGCCACTAAACTGCATCTGAGGGTGAAGATCCTATTCTGGAGCTTTTAGGAATGTGAAGTATCCCTTAATTGCCATTTCTCCCAAATCCTCTCTGAACCGAATTGGTAGGGCCTGTTAGGGCCCTTATCAATAAATCAAATAGAACAATTTAATCCTTTATTAAACTTGGAAAAACATTTAATGATGTGCAAACAAATGAGCTCTGGCTTGTTTAAAAGTATCGCCTGCAAACTATTCGTTTACAAATCACATGTATATGTGTATGAACAGGATTTGACTTTAAATAACCCACAGGGGTTGATATGCCATAAAACACAACCAATCTATACGTTAGGTAACTGATAACTAATTATAATATTAAGAAAATGAATATATTCAATCATAAAAAAGCACTATATATAATTGCGTCAAAGAAACGGAAAATAGTTATTCACTCAATTCGCCTGTAACCACGAAGACGACCTTTATACAGACTTGGAAATAATTGCACGCCGCGATGAGTTCTATAACCTATATAAGTGTATAATTCATTTCACTTTCTTTCTTTCTTTCTTTCTTTCTTTTAGATTATGAAACCTACAAATCCTAATTTCTTAATTCGTTTTCTTTCTTTCTTTTTTCTTTCTTTCAAATTTATTCATAGGTTACATAGATATATATACTTTATTTCACTTTCTTTCTTTCTTTCTTTCTTTCTTTCTTTCTTTCTTTCTTTCTTTTAGATTATGAAACCAACAAATCCTTATTACTTAATTCATTTTCTTTCTTTCCGTTTACGTTTTTTCAAATTTATTTATAGGTTATATAGATATGTATAACTCATTTCACTCTTTTTCGTTCGTTCTTTCTTTCTTTCTTTCTTTCTTTTAGATTATGAAACTTACAAATCCTAATTTCTTAATTCGTTTTCTTTCTTTCTTTTTTCTTTCTTTCAAATTTATTCATAGGATATATAGATATATATACTTCATTTCTCTTTCTTTCTTTCTTTCTTTCTTTCTTTCTTTCTCTTCTGAAACGCACACATATCTAGGTTCATTTTTCTTTTAGTCTCGATAAATTTTGATCACATATCGTTTTATAAGGAATCCATATGAAGAAAGATGTATTTAAACTAGATTAGATTGAATCTGCAAGTGACATAGACGCCGTTCAGGACCGTCTATACTGATATCACACACACACACACACACACACACACACACACACACACACACACACACACGCACGCACCCACGCACGCACGCACGCACGCACGCGTATATATATATGTGTGTGTGTTTATGTCTGAATACGTATTTATATAAACAAGCTCTAATGAATGCAATTATGTGTCCATATCATGTGTGACAGTGCCGATGGTTATTTGTTTAAATAATGGATTTGGCCTTTTGAAGATATTGCTTAATTAATCTTATGTGTGGAGCTGATTCTGCAGAAGCTACACATGCTGTATGGATAGGAGACCCTCCGGATCATATGTGAGATTATAATATCAGTATGAGCGAGAGTTATTTCAGCTGGATTGTATATGTCTACTTGATGACGCTGATGTTTTCCTCGTCAGGCCATTAATTAGATTTCCATGAATGATATTGAGAAACCAGTGCTTGGTTTTTCCAGGACCAACGCTTCAGACATCATCATTATCATAATTATCATTCGGTCACGCTGACAGCACGGAGTACCCTATCTTACCATCCGTCCCTATCATACATCTCTTCTGGTGGGTCTTCTAGACGGCATCCAATTTCCACACAGAGCTGATGTATATAAGTCTTTGCTGGTCGGCCAACACTAACATGTTCATATGTAGGAGTCCAAAAGTTCGTCCCTATTTTCCAGGTGTGTCTCGCGTGCCTTCTTCATCTCACTTGGATGGTTTGTAAGATGGGAGGTAGGCGGCTGCAAAGCAGTTGTTTTATGGGTTGCTGCTTAAAAAGATTTGTTCAAAAAAGCATGTAGCTTTCTTGTGTTGTTCCCACCTAACTTTTTCTCAATACGTTTTGTGAGCCTCAAGGTGGTACATCCATACAGGAGAATTGATATAGCCATAGCTCGGGAGAAACTGTTTTATTTTGGAGGGCACATGTTAAGGGGTGATAATCCTCATCAACCCATTCTTGGGTTACATCAATCATAGGTGAGTCATGTCCGACCTTCTTTGGATCAACTCTTCGACCAAGGAACCCCGAAACAAGTACTTTGTGTGTGGCAGCATTTTTCCTGAAACCCAACAGTGCGAAGTGGGGCGCCATGAGATGGCCGTTGTTGTTTCCAAAACCATCTTAGACATTTTACATTACATTACATTTTTATTCTATTGTAAAATTTATAACCTTCCATCATCTACATCGTGGTGTAGTCGTTATCGTCGAAGGAAATGGACACGGCGACACGAGTTCAAATCCTGGACGAAACTGATTGCATTTCCCATAGCACTAATACCCTTGGGAAAGGTATGAATCCAATTATTCTCCCTCCAGCAATGGGTAAATAGTAGGACAGACTAGGTTCTTCAGCCTTGGTTAGGCAACTTGTCTAGGAAAAGGAAAACTCTGAATTCAAACCTGTTAAACTCCGCTTAAAAATTGACCTTGTGTCATATCCTGCCCGAGCGGAGGGGTTGGTAAATAGTATCATCTACAGATAAGAAACACAAGATAGATAGATAGATAGATAGATAGATAGATAGATTGGGTTTTAATGAAATCCGAGGATATGATAAAAGATAGTACAGATTAATCTGATTCACATGTTTCGCTATGTGATTAGTGTCATCTGAATTGTTTTAATCGTCATCAAATGCAAGGCCATAACATTTCAAATAACATGATGAATTTTTGCAGTACTACTGTCGGATAGATGGCAGATTTATATTGGTGAAAGTGTAGCAGTTGTAGGTTGGTTGGTTGGTTGGTTGATTGGTTGTTCGTTGTTGTTTTTTTACAACGTATCAACCCTTTTTGGTTTAACACAGAATTAAGTCATTTTGATTACACAGTTTAAATATCGAAAATAGTTCTATTTCAAACAACTCAGTTTATTATAAGTGTAGATTTTTGTTAAATGTAAAATCAGTTAATTATAAATTATTCAATTTAGTGTAATTACTTAGTTTAGTTCTATTTAACCCATAGATAGGACCCTATCAGGTGCTACCACTCCAGACCAGAGTGAACCTAAGAGCGATGGCCATGAAGGAGTACTCAACATTCCCCAGTGCCTCACCATCAGATTGTTTAATGTCATATACAGGATACTCATTGGGGGAGTTTTACCCCTCTCAATATCATTCATACAGAGATGAATGTCAGTTTATTCTACAGCCCCATCTGACAAATATATATATATATATATATATATATATATATATATATATATATATATATATATATATATATATATATATATATATCAGATTTATATATTTCTATTTTTAATGCCATGAAATTTAGACTGCAACCCCCGGGTTTCATGGAGTTTTTTACAAAACAACAATCATCAGGCAGTTATATAAATCTAATATACATATATATTTATTATTATTACATAATAGCTCTATCCTAGATATTGAGCACTCTCCATATTATATTGCACTTGGTTCGCGTTGTAGCTAAAGTTCTGGACTATGACTTCGAAATAAGCAAGTTCGAACTTCATATTCACTTTCGGATAAATACCCTAAGGAAAAGCATGAACCCTCTGATCTCCTCCGCTACGAGTTAATTCGTACCATTACTGTTTTTATATAAGGATATTAAAAAAATCCAAGAAGAAACCAACTTATCATCTAAGACTAATGATTTTTAAACAGATCTATTTGAACTATAAATGGGACACTAATAGGTACTACCACTCCAGATCAGCGTGAAACTGTGAGTAATGGCAATGAAGATGTAGTCCACACTCCCTTGAGATCCAGAAACTAAGCGTCGCCATCAGATTCAGTTTAGAGTTATACCCAGGACACATTTTTGCCGGGGAGTGGGTCTTCTTTTTCTGAAGAAGGTGAAGTCAACTAATTCTAAACCCTACCGGTTGGTCAAAAAATAAACATAAATAAATAAAAGGATTACTCAATTTTACACAAACGTCTAAAAATCATCAGCCTTTTATTCATCTGTTTTACCATTTCACAAATCTTTATACCCTTGTTTTATTTCTTCTTTAGCTGTCTAATTTTTCGGTAAGCAATTATGCTTTGAAAAGAGAAAGAAAGAAAAGTGTCACATGACCTTTATATATGCATAATACACAGGACGTGCAGAGAAAAACAGTGTCATGCGATAATAGGGACTTGCTCGTATTGCCAGTAATTACAAATAATGTGACCTGGAGACAGGAAGTTGACTCGAAAATTCCACGCTTCCCATCATGCCTTCTTATGACATGGACAGCTAGTATCCTTTAAAGGTTACCAGTTGAGTGGTATGTTAGAGGCTTCACAACAAGATAACTGTGTAGATACGTGTACAGAATGAAGTTAATCACTCTTGGTGACCTCCAGCGGAAATGGGATTCAAATGAAGTGTCATGGCGGTCTGAACATTCCATTATCATAACATTCGGAAGACCTGCTAGTCAATATCAGAGATAGAGCGTGAGACAGGAGATTATTAGCTTTTGGTGTGGAATTTAACGAAATATACAAATGTATGGGCATTAAATTGTTTAAAGTATCCGATACTCAAAAGATGCTTATAAATATTACAAATATATATATATATATATATATATATATATATGTGTGTGTGTGTGTGTGTGTGTGTGTGTGTGTGTGTGTGTGTGTGTGTGTGTGTGTGTGTGTGTGTGTGTGTGAGAGAGAGAGAGAGAGAGAGAGAGAGAGAGAGTAAACATGAAACTATGGAAAAGAAGCTACTCAGTGGACGTATTTATTCATATATGAATAATTAGCCAACGCTTAACGTTACATTTTCTTTAAAAACATCTTCAGGGTGATGGTATTATGTGACGTTGTCTTATCCGAAAAATTATCTTTTCGGATGAAATAACATCACAGACGATTTCAATAAAATGAAACGTTAAGCGTACCATATTATTCACAAATAAATAAATAAATATATCCTTGAAATATCAAGATTTTTCATATTTATATAGCGTCGGATTTGTTCCCATTTTTCTCAAATCTCTCTCTCTCTCTCTCTCTCTCTCTCTCTATATATATATATATATATATATATATATATATATATATATATATATATATATAAGGTGCGGTGAAAGTTGATTGCTTGAAAAGTTCATACGATATCGTCATGTCTGCTGTTGACGTCTTTTTGTGCAAATAGGATGCAACCACCAATCAAAAAAGTGTGTCCTCTGCAAGAAAGACTCCGCTGACAATAAACATCATTTACTTATGAACCTTCCCGTCGACCTCAGAATATATATATATATATATATATATATATATATATATATATATATATATATATATATATATATATAATGTAAATGCATCACAAAGAATGTTACGAGGGAAATATATTGTACATAATTTTTCTATAGGACTAAACTGATAATCAGTGATCAGGAATTTTGCAAGTATTACTGCCCAAATAGAGCAATTATATCTGTAATTCCGTAAAGATATTTGATCGATTTCGTTTCCAAACAAAAAACAGAATTTTTGAAGGCAGCATTAATATTTGTTAGGAAAATATTTCTCACGTTTTATTTCTGGGAAAAAAATCGAACATAGAATAAAGAGAATTGGTGGGGGGGATAAAAAGAAAATATTGAATTTTAACCTCTTCAATCGTACAAACATCAACAAATGCAAACAAACAAACAAAGGAACATATTAAAAAATATCAATTAAATCCAAATGGATTTTTGCCATTAAAAAATAAAATAAAATTATTATCAAGATGAAACTACAATTTTTGTAAAAAAAAATAGTTATTTTGTTTGAAATTGATTTTTTTTATCTCCTTTAAAAACTCAGTTTTAAATCTGGAATAATCTTTCTATTTTTTTTTTTATTTAAGAAAAGATTGACTTTTATAAAAACTAAAATAAAAATAAAAAATACAAAAAAAAGATTTTTTTTTTCTAAATTTTAAAAATGGCCCTTAAAAGAGGCCATCTTTCTACCTTTGCGCACGTGATTAAGCGCCAGATCTCGTCTGACGGAAATAACATGAAACATGCAGATCTGTCAGTCCTTGTGAATACCCCCTACCTCAACCCCCACCGTCCTAGAGATGCATGCCTCCACACATTTGTTTATTTATTCATTCTTTTATTTATTTAATCGTCTTTTTTTCTTTTTTGTGCATTTCTCCCTTATTTTTTCAGCCTTTCTTTTCAGTTAATTTTTTTCCAGGAATTTCTATTTTCATACGAAAATTCAAATCGTTTCTTAAACAGCAGTTCTTAATTTTCCACTGATATTTATTTAAGTTTTACTTAAAAATAAAGTTAGAAGAAACATTCAAACAATCCACAGTATATACTCATGTATAAGACGACTACTTCAATAGGTCGATTTTCTTGTTTATACTCACAGAATCATTAATTTATAGAATGAATCTTCGAAACTATCATCAGGAAATTTCAGGGTGAGAGAATAACTGCAAATAATGGGATAAAGAAATAAAAGGTATAAAGAAAAAGAAAAATAGGATCAAACGAATGAAAGGGAATGACGGAATCAAGTTAATAGAAGAAATAAAAAGAATCAGATGTATAAAGGAATAAAGGAAAAAGGAATTAAAAGAATAAAAGGATAACGGAATACAAGGAATAAAGAGAACAAAAAGGGGTAAAGAGAATTAAGGAATAATATGAATAAAAGAAATAAAAAGGAATAAGATGAATAAAGGATTAAACGGAAAAAGGAATAAATGAATAACGGATAAAAGGAATTGAGGAATACTGGAAAAATTGAATATTGGATTTAACAAGTAAGAATATTTATTAACTAAAAGAAAGGAAATGCAACGTAAGAATGCAAAAAGAAAATTGGCGGCAAATTAATGCATTGAAAAGATATTTCTCCATATAATTTGTTCTTCTCAAAAGGAATTAATGGGTTGTTTATAACGAATAAAAAGCATTTTTCAATGCAATCAAATAAATTGTTCATTTACATGAATAATAAGTTGGTTGGTTTGGTTTTATGGCATATCAACTATTATAAGTTATCTAATGCCAAATCCACTTTATACAGAATATATTGAATTTATAAGATTTGATGTGGTTTGCTTTAATAACATATCAAACATTATAAGTCATACAATCACAAATCCTCTTTATACATTTGGCCCGTCGGCTGAGGCTGTAGAATACACTGACTGCTTCTCTCCAGAGGGGTAAGACCCCTCCCCCAATGAGTGTCCTGGATATGATACGAAACAATCTGATGGTGAGATTCCAGTGATGCTGGAGCTTTGGGGAATGCAGAATACCCTTTTATTGCCATCGCTCCCAGGTCCACTCTGTCCCAGAGTGGTAGCATCTGATATGGTCCTATCAATGGGTCAAATAGAACTAAACTGTGGACTTATGCTAAACTGAATTGTTTGAAATAGAATTGTTTATATTTATAAAAATGGATTTGGCATATATATAACCTACAATGGTTGATGTTCCATAAAACCCAACCAAACCAATAAATCTTTATACGTATATATTGAATATATATGATTTGTAAAGATATTTTGTTCATAACATTTTTAAATGCACTTGAGCTCTTTTTTCCTCTCAATCAAATGCTTTCCAGCATTTCTATCAAATACGAATAATTCTATTTACTATTTATCATTTGCTTGCTAATAGTGAAGAGGTTACAAGTATTGCTATTTAACACTAATAATTCTATTCAATATTCCTCATTCGTTTGCACACAATTAAATGGTTCCAAGTATTGCTATGTATCGCAAACAATTCAATTAACATCAGTCATTTGTTTACACACAGTTAAATGATCAAACAGTTCTATTTCTAACAATTCAATTTTGCATAAACTATTAGTTTCCACACAGTTTACATATCAAATAGTTCTATTTTACTCATAGCCAAGACCCTATCAGGTGCTACCACTCCAGGTCAGAGTGAACCAGGGAGCAATGGCAATGAAGGGGCATTCCACATTCCCCAAAGCCCGCACCATCAGATTGTTTAATGTCATAGCCAGGACACTGATTAGTGGATGGTTTTATCCTACCGCGGAGATGCAGTTGATGTATTCTACAACCTCAGGTGACTTAATAAATTCAGTCACTGACATGAAACGCTTATAATACTCATTAGTCTGGACTCACTTCAATGGTTTCTGGTAACTGATTATAATAATCCTAAGTAAAAAAAAAATAGATTATCAATTAACTACTCTTGAAGAGAAACATATCAAGTTATATAGTATCAAGTATAACAATTGAATACGAATTATTTTTAGGGGGTGTCTTCTAATGGTTAAAGCGATGGACTGCGGAATCGTAGTACACGAGTTCGTACTCCAGTCGTGCTATTACGTTCACTTTCGGGCAAATACCCTTGGGAAAGGTATGAACCCCCTTATACTCCCAGCTATGGGTTAAATAGTACCACTACTGTTCTTCTAGGAGAATGGCTTTGGCATTAAATAACCTAAAAAGAGTTGATATGCCATTAAACAAAGAAACCAAACCAATAATTTTTAACAGAGCTACTTGTCTCATTTGAGTCCTTTACTGGTAATACAATTCCAGGTCAGAGTGAACCTGGGAGTAATCGCAATGAAGGGGTACTTTACACTCCCCACATCTCAAGAACTGAAGCCTTACGATCAGATGGAGTTTAGTGTCATGCACAGGACGCCACCCGATGTATTACTCCACTCAGTAGGGGATATATAGTATATAGCCATGTGAAATATCTCAACTGTTTATTCTTTACATCTCAGACTGGGCTTTTCTGTAAAATTTCTCTGCACCCACAACAGACTCGTACTCATCTCCGAATAACATATGTATCGCCGCAACTTCTAGCTTTTCTCTCAGCTAAA
>CAUZXS010003222.1:7500-40000 GCA_963585895.1 Sepioteuthis lessoniana | reverse complement strand
ACATTCATCATATTGTCACACCATCAGCACTGAAGTCCTATCGAAGATATTAGCGGTTAGGAAAAAGCGTGCAGAAGGGAAAACTGCCTCCAAATGCAATGGGAAGAATCCAACCAATACCAATGCCCTGAAACTTAAAAAGGCACAAAATGAATTAGCTAACATCTACCTAAAAGAACAAACAGAATACATACAAAATCAGATCGATAAGATTAGAGACTCGGTTGAAGATAGACTATCTAGGATAGCATGGCAAACGGTAAACGAAGTGAGCAGAAGGAAGAGCACTGCGCAAACTAAACTGAAAGCTACCAGTCAACATGAGCGAATACACATTTTTAGCATTAAATAACCCATAAGGACTTGGTGTGCCATTAAACAGTAAACCAAACTAAATCAAATCCTCTGATTATTGTTTATCTTTAGAAACCGCCCTGTCAACAATAGGTGAGGGTAAGTCCCCGTACTGTAGTGGATAACATGCTGGACTTCGACACTGTAAGTGAACGAGTTCGATCTCCAGTAGCACCATTACGTTCACATTCGAACAAATACCCTTCAGAAAGGAAGGAACCCATTTATTGCCCCAGGTATGGGTTAAATAGCACCTCGACTGTTGTTCTATAAGAGATGGTTTTGGTATTAAATAACCCACGAAGGTTGACATGCCATTAAACAAAGAAACCAAGCCAAATCAAACTAATGCAAGCCTTTCTTTCGCTAAGAAAAATATCTTTACGTTAAAATCTTTCGATTCTATTTTAGGTTTACTGAATTTGGTTTCTCTTCTTCAAACTCATGTGGATGTCTAAAGAGGACAGACAAACAGACTTCCCAATTATTTATGTAGATGTGTCTACTCCAAGAGAAATACACATTCCACAATATATATGCTAATATACAGACAGAAAGATACGTTACATATATTATATATATTTTTCTAAGTAGTTAAAGTGTTACTGTTATCATATCAAGTATGTACACTTTACAAATGTTTGACTATTTGTTCTAATAGCAATCATTATACTAAAAGTACCAATGATAACCCAAAAAGAGAAAATCTGAAAGCGATTTACTCAAAACATCTGCTTTAAAAAATTAAAAGAAGAAAGTCATAAAAATGCAGTTTCATGAATTGTGGAGGGGATCCACTGTCGACTAATTTTATGATAACTCCATAAATACTTTGCTACTCCTAAATTACACTAAAATATCAGCAATTTTTTTTTTATCTGTGAAAGACTGAGAAAAAAGCAATTCATGAAGAAACATTGAATTATAGCATGCTTACATAAAAACTACGAGGTTACGAATCCATCTGTTCTCCCTTCAGCTACGCACAAATATGTTAGGTTGGTCTGGTTAGACAACCAGTTTCGTAGAAGGCAAATTCTAAATTCAAATTTCCCAGTCGGCTAGGGCTATAGAATACACCGACTGCTTCTCTTCAGAGGGGTAAGACCCGCACCCCCAACGAGTGTCCTGGATATGACACTAAACAATCTGATGGTGGGGTTCCAACAATACTGGAGCTTTGGAGAATGTGGAGTACCCCTTCATTGCCATCGCTCTCAGGTCCACTCTGGCCCGAAGTGGTAGCACCTGATAAGGGCTCTATCTATGGGTTAAATAGAACTAACAGAATACTTATGCTAAACTGAATTGTTTAACTAAATTGAATAGCTTGACATAGAAATGCTTTTGACAATTAAACAGTACTTACATTTAAACTGCATGCTTATACTGAACTGAACTATTTGAAATAGAACTGTTTTTCGACCTTAAAACTGTATTTACACTTAACTGAATTGTTACATATAACTGCTTTAATAGAATGAAATAGAAATGCTTTTGACAATTAAACTGTGTACTTTTGCTCAACTGAATTGTTTTCAATAGAACAGATTATTTACATAGAAATGGATTTGGCGTTAGATAACCTACAAAGGTTGACATGCCATAAAACCTAACAAACCAACCAACCAACTAAATTCAAATCACCTGTAATTTGTTTAAAAATAACTTTGTGGTAAAAGGATTGGGGTAAATACACACAGACACGCACACACACACACACACACACACACATTTATATATATATATATATATATATATATATATATATATATATATATATATATATATATCATCACCATGTCTTACCACTAGCAAGGATATCCCTGACCCTCTCTCGCCACTTTTCCCTATCGTTCATCGCCTCTGGCAGGTCTTCAGAGCTATATCCCGTATCCTCACATAGCCGCTGTATGTATGTTCTAGCTGGTCGTCCTGTTTTTACTCGGCCATATGTGGTGTCCATAGGAGTACATCACTTATGAGCCCGTCCCTACTTCTCCAGCAGTGCCCTGCGTGTCTGGTTCGTCTAACTTGGATAGTTTTGTCATGGGAGGCCGGTGGTCGTATAGTTGGTGCTTTGTGGGGTGTTGCTGCCATGACTTATTCAATATTGCTCGCAACATTCTTGTGTAATCGAGCCGTTTAGTTAGCGTCCAAGTAGTGCATCCATACAGCAATATCAACACGACCGCTGCTTGGAAGAAACTGCGTTTCATTTTATTGGTCATATATATATATATAAATGATCTGATTTTCTTTTAAGAAAATAACTGATAGTGATTATCATATCAATATTTTTTTGTAGTCGCACTGTATGTATCAGAGATGGGATAAAAATAGTGATGGTGAATATCATTAATTTGCTCTAATTCATAAATATATCTAAACTCACTTTTATTTCGTCTTGTTATCTAAAATAAGTGTTAGAATAGAAAAGGCTTGAATCCATGTCTTCTTCCCCTAGATATGGATGAATAGTGGGGCAGGCTGGCTTCTTTTGTCTTGATTTGATGAGCAAAGTAAATTCTTTATTTAACCAGCTTTACTCTCCCAAAAATTAACTTTGCGTCATTTTCTACTCGTGGTGGGGACTGTTGGGTAAATACATGCATTGATACTACTACTAAAGCTATTACAACCACTATTATCGTGTGTGTGTGTGTGTGTGTGGAATGGGCGTTGGTCTGACAATCCCACCATGATTGATATCAAGATTGGAACCATCATCGATGTTAGATCACAGTCAATCAGATTTCAGCTAATCTGACACTTACTATTGATTATGTGGCGTGCGTGCTGTAACGGTTATTGTCGTTGGAAATGGGGTCAGTGACCGAGTTCAAATCCAAGATAATGCTGTTTGCATTATATATATATATATATATATATATATATATAAGTAAGTAAAGGTGGCGACTGTGGTCGAGGGTGACTCGAAGGTTTCCTGATAAATAGCTACTACATCCAGGTGTAGGAGAGGGCGCTTGTTCTTTCCCTGGATTGCTCCACTTTACCCTTGATCCGTACCTTAAAATGCTGAATGTTAAAGGCGATATCAAGAACCAATTTTTTAAATAATCTTTGGTATGACTCGACCTGGGATTGAACCCCTGTCTCCTGGACCATTAACGAATATATATATATATATATATATATATATATATATATATATATATATATATATAGGAGTATGTGTGTATAACTGATTTAGACATATCAAATATAGTAATTTACGAAGGTCTTAACTTCGATTTAGCACAAGGCCAAATGAATGGGGCACCCAATGAGACTCGAACTCACTCGTGTAGGTTTGCTAGTCTAACTTGCTAACCATTACACCACCAGAGGTGCCCTAGACATATCAAATATAACTTAAGAAGCAATAAATAGTACTTTAAACCAATTAACTAAGTGAAAATTATTCTTATTAATAATATTTTCTCGAAGCTATAACTGTTTTCAAAAAAATTGTTTGATAGAAATAGTTAATTGAAACATTGTAAACCATATAACCGTATGGAAATTATTTCTATTTAGAAGAATTACTTCAAGCTATTTTTTTTTCAAATAGATATTATCAAATAGCAATAGTTACTTGAAACTATATGATTGGTTGTTGGTAAATTCTTGGTCAACCAACAGTGGCACGACCTTGTGTAGGGGTCCATCGGAGAACATCACTTTTGAGTTCATCCTTACTTCTCCAGCAATTTCCCACGTGTCTTGTTCGTCTTATTTGGATGGTTTTAGAGATGGGAGGTAGGTGGTTGTACAGCTGTTGTTTTGTGGGGTGTTGCTTCCAGGATTTATTCGTAGCATTCTTGTGCAGCTCTATGCGGATACAGGATGTAGTCCGGATGACCTGGTGGGAGCGATGGATGATAAGGACGAATGGGGAGAGAGAGAGAGAGAGAGAGAGAGAGAGAGAGAGAGAGAGAGAGAGAGAGAGAGAGTCAGGGAAACCCATGCTAGTAGCATGATGATGATGATGATGATGATATAAATGCTTGTAATAAGAAGACTAACTTCCGTATTAAATAACCCAACACGGTTTGACATGCTATAAAAACCAACAAATGACCAATTTTTATTCGTTCATCTGAATTTGTCTTCGTTATTTTTGTCAACGCTAGTGAAATTTAAACCTTGTTCTTTAAAAGCAGAAAATAATAACGAAAGAAACTTAAAGATGATCTTTACGTCGTTTAAAAGTTGCTTCATACCAATAAGCGTTTCCAGGTGATCTGACAGGACGTCAAACAGGGACGAATTATGAAATCACTCAGATTTCATTGGCTTCTTCGTATGAGGTTTCTATGATATGGCCTTTAAAATTTAAACTCAGTGCGTTGCAAACAAACAAACTGGCTATTCAGACGCCACAAAATCAGATGCTCTAAACATTTCACCTTGTGTGACATTCCTAATCCTTTCGTTTGCAGCACTGTTTTTGTTTTTTGTGTGTTGTTCATGTGCATCTCTTGACGCATAGGCGCGTTGGTAAGATATTTACTCGTGCTGACACGTGTGTGTGTGTGTGTGTGTGTGTGTGTGTGTGTGTGTGTGTGTGCTGTGAAAATGAACGCTTAGTTAGATAGATAGTGCAATGAAATAAGCAAACCAAACCAAAGATAGATAGATAGATAGATAGATAGATATAAACACATACCTTCTTATATCGACATCGGTACAAACACGCATACACACACATATACTCCCACACACATACTCATAAACACACACATATAGATATAGATAGAAGCAAATACAGGTACATACACATAGATAGATAGATAGATAGATAGATAGATAGATAGATAGATCTAGACAATCTAAACATTTCACGCACCTCCAGAAAAAAAATTAATTGTTTCTCCTTTTCGTACCCTTCTACACTTTCTACATTTTTTTTAGGGGTGCAGTAACTCGTTTTGTCAAATCAAGACATTTTCCAAAATGATTTATGATACTTAAATCAGTGGACTGCGGGGCTAAGAATAAGCTGGCTGTTTCCCCAAATTTTTTCTTGGTGATCTGACCAGACGTCAAACAAGAACGAATTATGAAATCACTCAGCATATTCCAACCGGTCCAGCGTGGCCCTGGGTTTAATTCTATCTATTTACGTAAACCATTATAATTAATTTGATCCTTGAAAGAATTGTTCTTTTTATCATAATGATTTATAATACTTAAAACTGTGAATTATACCCAGTGGAGAAGTAAGACTCATCCCCTCGACTCCCAATAGGTCAGGGGTGTTCTTGGTATGACACTAAACGGTATCTAATTGTAAGGTTCTACTTCTGGGGAGTATGGAGTACTCTTTCAATGTAATTACCCTCTGGCCCGCTCTGACTCGGAATAGAAGTACCTTTTAGAGTCCCATCTATGAGTCAAATAGACCTGTTTAAAAATTATTTGTATCTTATTGGACCATTTGCCAAAAAAGAACTCTTAAAAAAACTTCAGAAAAATGAAATAATAAACATACACTGAACTCGATAGTCTAGTTTACAGACATAAAATAATCCGAAACGTTAAATGCAGACCGTTAAAAAATTCTTTTAAATTAAATCTGAGGAAGGTTATGTTTTCTTTATCGCAACAACTTTTATTCAAGTAGGCAATAAAAATAAGAAGGTAAATAAAAGATAATTAATAGTGATAATTTATAACACTTAAATCTGTGTAGGATAAGGTTTTTTTTGTTTGTTTGTTTATTTGTTCTGTTTTGCTTTTTATTATTTGGGGGTTTTTTATTGTTTTTTTTTTTTGTTTTTTTTTAAATCGCAGTGAATATTTTACCACGAAATTCACATTTTATCATAATGAAAATTTCCAAAGAAAGAGCCACTTGAGACCTGAAACTAAAGAATCGCATCCGGCTTTGAAGCCACAAATTCCTCACCTCCTGCTTTATGATAATAAAAACTAAAATAAAATGAACCTACGATTTTGACGATGGCATAACAAGGTGAAGTTTTGAAGAGAACAGCAACAAAGTTTATCAAAACCATTTATTATACATTCCGCCATTTTGTTGTTGTTGTTGCTGGAAGTTTAAAATTTTACAAAGAATAAACTGAAAAAGGGTCAATTCACAAATGATTCGTGTCAAGTCACAAATCAATAAAAATTACTCAATTCAGTTGAGCATTAAATCCCGAAAGACCCCTCTTCTATGTAGAAAACGTCAAATTAAACGGTTTTCGTGAATTTTGATATTTTATACTAATTAGAAGAATCTTTTTTCCCAGATTGCAATATCAATAGCTATTTATTTCAAAATGGAAGTTGTTTATGGCTTATACCAACATCCCAATTGAGCATTTCCCACCCACCACTAAAGTATTACACCAATATTTTTTGTAAATATCCTCTGATTTTTGCACTAAAATATTCAATGTCCATTTCGCCAACCGAATCCCTGTCAAAAATACAAGAGCACATTCAAGCAATTGAAACAGCCATCTTACTTGAGATTTGTCTTCATTTCAGATAAAGTTTGTCCGGAATCTCAGTTTCCTAATCGATGCTACTACCATAGAAAATCTTCTAATGAAGTCTATATGAACGCCCGCGCCCTACGGGAGAAACCCCGAACTATGACCAATTATGTTCAAAGGGGACCACCACGGTACCCCGTCACGGTGCAGATGGATGAAGGGTGAGGATTTTTCACCCGTAATATAAACAAACCCTCTATTTTTCCTATACCAGCGTAGGTAGCCACCAACGCTTATCGTCACATTATATTTATGTTGTAACCTTGCTATACACTGTTCTAAAGACACGCCTATAAGCATATTTCCAGTTGAAAAATATCAAGGAAATTGAAAAATAACTTTTATTAGCTTATATTATCGATGATGTTTTAAAATTTATGTTTTAGAAACATGCAAATATATTTCTTTCAGTAGATGGGATAATAATATGTTTATTAAAAGAATAATAGATAAAATCAGTCAATTATATATTTATATATAATCTAACATTATTTTAATATATCACTTTTAGTAGATGAGATAATGACGAGATGTTTGTTGAAAGAAAAATAGTTAAAATCTATTAATGAAATATTTCAATATATTTCAGTAACATTATATGAAGACATCGTTTTCAGTTGATGAGATATTACTGTCGAGGCATATGAAATGGTCAACTAATTGACTAAGTTTTCAATTTAATGAGGAAATGACACCATCCAGATTAAAAATCATGTCTCATCTGATGGTTAATTCAAACCAAAATTTCACACGACAAATTAAAACACGCTTCTTATTATCAGCTTTCTAATAACACCCATATAGTTTAATGTTTGCATATTGTGGTTGTTGTTTTTGTTGGTATTGATATTGTGACTAATTCCTCCCAATATTCCCATTCTTTTGTTTTTAGTCATTGGTCATTTTATTATTACTTTTTGTTATATATCATCTCGAGTAGATACAGATAATAAAATGTTTCCATGTTCTTGAGATAAGGTATTATCTTATTGAAGAACTGATTAATACTATAAAATCTTCTTAAATGAAACACCCTTTTCTACTTATATATACATATATATAAGTATAAAAGGATATATATATATATATATATATATATATATATATATATATATATATAAAAGGACAGCAAATTAGAAAAGTTTTTGCATGAAAAGAGTGCTCGATGCTATCATTTCAGAACGGGTATAAAACTTTAAAATATTAGAATTATGAACATGATAAGTCTGTTACTTTTTTTCCAGTTTTTCCCAATCTTCTGATAGTCGTATGGTAAAAGCTTAGTCACGTGATATGTTTTATTGCGCGAGATATTTATTCAAAAGAATAACGGGATCTGGTCTTAGTACGCATAACATGCAAACGAGAAAAAAAAACTTTTTTTTTTTTCTTTGGCAGTTTAAAATTAAGGAGAATAAATTATGGGATTAAACAGGTCCAGATGATAGATGATATAAGAGCAATTTGTTGATACGTCTACACTTGAACACTAATACGCTTATATAAAGCCACATGTTCTCAAATACTTTGATAATAGAAACAGAATTTTAAAAAAAATCATGACTAAAAAATGAGTTTTTTTTATATTCGAAATAAATTACGTTTTAATCAGCTTTCATCAATTTTATGCTCTTGGGAAAAGCATGAATTCATCTCTCATATGGATGAAATAGCTGGTCAAACTGAACACTCTAACTTTGGTCAGCCAACAAATGTAAGAGAAGGAAAAACTCTTAGTTTAAAACCTGAGAAGTGTTGTTCGGGTGAAAATATGGCACATTGTACACTATTTTTGTGCTATCTGCTCATGCAAGAAGAGTGACTGGTTCTAACCAAACCTTCGTCACTATAAACAAATCACCAATAAAGGTAGTTCGACATCTACATCTGAACTGTTATTCCCTTAAACGTCGAGATTGTCGGGAGAGTATATATATATATATATATATATATATATATATATATGAATGCTCACCCTCCCGGGGGTGAGCACTTTAGCGAAGGAATTAACAGTTACTACTCGTGTAATGCAAAGCTCTTCTTACGAATTGAACACTTCGGTCTCCGTTAGCGTAGAATGTAAAACAAAAAGGAAGTTAAAACATATGCGTTAAATTCCCTGGCTTGCGTTGGGTCTGCTGCTTGCTGTGAGGTTATGTTATCAAGCTGACGTAAAGTTAGCTGGATTTCGATCTCAGCTGGTAGCGTCTCGCGTGTCAAGCCGCACTGGGGAAGTTGTGATACAACGAAACAGTCTGTCTGTGGATGACAATATATGTATATGTATATATATATTGTCATCAACAGACAGACTATATATATATATATATATATATATTTATATTAATTCTTTAAACAGGACGGAAATAAATTTTTTTATCTTAATGTGACCGATTGTCATTTTTTTAAGAGAAAATTATTTGCTCTGTGGATTTTATTTACATTGAGCTCTTGACCGGGATTATTTAAATTTAATATTCAATTTTTTAATATTCCATTCGGCCTGATTGGAACTAATCCTTACTCGAGATTTACTGGATTGAATAATATCTTACACACACACACACACACATATATATATATATATATATATATTTCGTTAATTTTCCCTAATGATTTATAAGAGGGAGTTCCCATAGTGTAACGGCTAACGTGCTAGATTGCTACCTCCAGGTATCCGAGTTTGGACTCCCGTTGAGCTATTACTCTCACCTTCGGATTATACCCTTAGAAAAAGTATTATCTTCCTTATCCTTTTAGTTATTGGTTAAATAGTACAACTGATCTTCTACAAGAATGGATTTGGTATTAAATTACCCATGAATGTTAATATTCCATTAAATAAAAAAAAACAACCACTATCTATCTCTGTTTTAATATCCGTCCTTTCAATCGCGTTTTAATCAAGAGAATCACACAAATTAGATATTTTTTAGTGTATTTTGTTGTTGTTGTTGTTGTTTTTGTTTTTTATTTTTTATTTTTTTCTGCAATTGTTTGTCGTATATGTCTGTAATCTCATTTATTTTCTTTATTTCTTTTTTTGTTCTTTTTTTGTATTTTTTAATGCAATGCTTTTTTTCCCTACGTCCTGTTTATTTGTAGTCAACGACCAGGGTTTTTTTTAATCTTTTATATCAAGTTTTCTTTTTTTTCTTTTTTCTTTTTTCTTTTTCTTTTTATCACTTTTTATTTGTCAATGTATTGCTAAATTTTGTCTGTATTTCTATTTTCATTTTTTTGTTTGCTTCTTTCTTTCTTTATTTCTTTCTTTCTTTCTTTCTTTCTTGTCATAGATTTGCCTTCTTTTCATATATTCCTTATCTTCTTCTTGATTTTTTCTTTCTTTTACGCCTTCTTTTTTTCTACTTTGTTTTTATTTTTTTATCTTTTTTTTTTTCACGTAAAATTGTTTTCGTTTTTCGCCTTCTGAAACAGTCAATCTATTCCTATTTTTAGTGTTATCCTTGTTTCATTTTGTCCATTACCTTTTTTTCTTTGACTTTCTTTTTCGTTTTCTTTTAAGTTTTCTTTCTTCCTTTTTCTTTTCTTTTTTTACCTTGTCCTTATAATATTTTTGTTTTTCGTTTCTTCTTTCTTTGTTTTATTTCTCTTTTTTTTTTTTTTTTTTTACTTTCTTTCTTTTCTGAGCTTTGTTCTCTTTACGTTCTTCTTCATCTTTTCACTTTTACTTCTACCCTGTTTAATTTTTTCCTTTTAAGTGTTTCTTGTGTCTTTTTTTTTTGTGTTCTTTTTTATTTATCTATATTCTATATCTTTTCTTTCTTTGTTTCTTTGGGTTGTTTTTATTGCTATTTATTTCTTTCATTTTTTCTTTCATTTATATATTTTTCTTTTTTCTTTTATTTCTTTTCAAGTTTTTCCTTCTTTTATTCTCTTTCGTTTTTGCTATCATCTTTAATTTCGTTCTTCTGTTTTCTTTTTCAGTTTTCTTTTTTTACCTTTCATTCATTCGTTCTTTCTTTTCTTTCTATTTCTTTACATAGTGTTTCAGCTTTTTCTTTCCTATTCCTGACCCCCGAATTTAAATCATCTTTATTTTCTTTCTTTCTTTCTTTCTTTCTTTCTTTCTATTTCGCTTTACTTTTTTCTTTTCCTTTTTATTTCCATTTGGCTTCCTTTCTTCTTTTCTTTTCCTTCTTTTTACTATTTTTCTTTCTTTCTTTCTTTCTTTTTTCCTTCTTTCTTTCTTCTTTCTTACTTTCTTTTTCTTTTTTTTGCATTTTCATATCTTTCCAAGTTTTTTTTTCTTTCTTTTTTCTCTCCCGTCTTGATATCATTCGGTTTTATCTATCATATTTCATTCAGTTTTCTTTCTTTTTACTTTTACTTTTTTTTTCATTCCTTCTAATCTCTTTTCATTTTTCCTAGTTTTTGCTTTTCTTTTCTTACCTTACTGTTTTGTAATTATCATTATCTTCGTTTTTTTTTCATTCTTTCCTTTTTCTTCTTTTTCTTTTTCATATTTCTTTTTTATTTCTATTTTATTTTCTTCCTACCCCTTTTGATATGTTACCTTTTTTTTTCACTCTTTACTTATTTTTTCAGTTTTTCCTTTCCTTCTCTCATCTTTCTATTTTGAAATAACCTTTATCTAAATTTTTCTTTCTTTCTTCCTTCCTTTCTTTCTTTCTTTCTTTTCGTCTTCGTCTTTCTTTTTTTTCTTTTCTCTTAGTATTCTTCTTTCGTTCTATTTCTCTCTTTTACTTTCTTTTTCTTTCTTTTTTTCCTTTCTATTTGATTTTTTCTTTATTTTTCTATTTCCATTCATATTCCAATATTAGCATTCTTTCTTTTTCATTTTCCTCTTTTTCTTCTTTAATCTTTTCTTTTCCGAACTAGCTTCTTCTTCTTCTTCTTCTTCTTCTTCTTCTTCTTCTTCTTCTTCTGTTGTTTGTCGATCCAAATCTTTATTTCATCTGAAATCATTTCATAATCTGTTGTTTTATTTTTCATCAAACGTAAACACCCAAGTCCCGTGCACTTTTACTGGAACTTATCGTAAATACAGTCTTTTTTTTTTTGTCACTGTCTGTTGAATCCGGCTGTTGTTCTTGCCTTTATTCTATCTCTCAGATTTCTGATTAATCTCTATTTAATTGTATAATTAATCTTTGTTCTTTTTCTGTTCTTCCTGGCATTCATTGGTGTCTCTCCGATTTTTCTTGGACGATTTTTGATCTGTTTGGAAGGGTAAAAAATTCCTCTCCTTATTCTTTCTTTTTGTTGACATATGAGGAACTTATTTACTTTAAATAGTACATAATTTTAGTTTTGATCACGCATAAGACTCCTCTATATTTCTTTTTAAATTAATATAGATCAGAGGGCATATTAGACTCTTCCATTTAAAGTTCCTTATTAGATTATTATAGCTTTGATGGCATATAAGACCCCATTTTTATATTTAATAGTACAGTAGTATAGATTTGATGGCATATAAGACCCCCTATTTATGTTTAATTGTACAGTGTTTCAGATTTTGCAAATACTCGTCGTCTTTAGCACCTGGGTAACGATAAATCTATCATATAAAATAAGGGAGAAATGTTTTAGTCCTTTTTTTTCAAGAGGTGTATATATATCAGTAAAAACGATAAGTACTTCGTCTACCACATAATTGATATTTTCATCGAATAACAATTGATAATATTCATTTTAATTCTTACTTTATTTTAAATCACAAGGATTTTATTGAGTACTGTAACATACTGTAATATGTAATTGAGTACTGTAATTGAGTACTGTAACATACTGTAATATGTAATTGAGTACTGTAATTGAGTACTGTAATTGAGTATTGTAACATACTGTAATATGTAATTGAGTACTGTAACATACTGTAATATGTAATTGAGTACTGTAACATACTGTAATATGTAATTGAGTACTGTAACATATACTGTAATACTGTAATTGAGTACTGTAACATATACTGTAATATACTAAATTGAATACTCTAAACTATATACACCGACTATATCTCTGAAGAGGGATGAGATTCCCTCCAAACAAATGTCCTGCTTAGGACACTAAAAGGTGCGACTCCAGTAATGCTGGCAGTGAGACTCCAGCAATGCTAGAGTTTGGGGGAATGTGGAGTACCCCTTTATTGTCATAGCATCCCGGTCCATTCTGGCCCGGAGTGTTATCATCTATGGATCAAATTGAACTGTTTGACATTTAAACCGAGTGCAAAAAATCACTTATGCTAAATTGAATTCTTAGACGTTTTCACAAATAATTATCATTAGTTACTTGTACCAATGTAATTACTTGTAAAAATAAGTGACCCCAAAAGTGTTCACATGACATAAAATCAACCAACCACTATAAAACACATGTTAGATTTGATTTGGTTTTGGTTTTCTGGCATATCAACCAATTTGGGTTATCATATTTATCAACCCCTCCGCTCGGTCAGGATACGACACAAGGTCAATTTTTAAGCGGAGTTTAACAGGTTTAAATTCAGAGTTTTTTTCTCTTAGACTAGTTGCCTAACCAAGGCTGAAGAACCTAGTCTGCCCTACTATTTACCCATAGCTGGAGGGAGAATAATTGGATTCATACCTTTCCCAAGGGTATTAGTGTTATGTGAAATGCAATCAGTCTCGTCCAGGATTTGAACTCGTGTCGTCGTGTCCATTTCCTACGACGATAACCATTACACCACGAGCACCCATTTTGGGTTATTTAATACCAAATGGCCCAGTCGGCTAGGGCTGCAGAATACATCAACTACATTTTTGCATAGGGGTAAGACTTCCCTAATGAGTGTCCTGGATATGACACAAATTATCTGATGGTAACGTTCTAGTAATCCTGAAGTTTTGGGGAATACGACGTACCCTTTTATTGTTATCACTCCCAGGCCCAAGTTTCATCACCTGCTAGATTCCTATCAATGGGTCAAATAGAACTAAACTGTGTGCTTAGGCTAAACTGAATTATCTGAAATAGAACTGTTTCGACATTTAAACTGTGTGCTTATGCTAAACTGAACTATTTGAAATAAAACTGTTTCATTGTTCTAATGGTTAGTGTTCGCTAATGGTCCGGAAGACCAGAGTTCAATCCCAGGTCGCGTCGTACCAAAGACTATAAAAATGGTACTTGATACCTGCTTGCTTAACATTCAGTAATATAAGGAACGTATCAAGGGTAGAGTAGAGCAATCCAGGGAAATGTGTAGCGCCCTCCCCTACACCTCGGTGTAGTAGCTATTGAAAAGGGAGCCTTCTGGTCGCCCTCGACTACGGTCGCCAACTTTACTTTACTTATATGTATAAAAATGGATTTGGCGTAAAATAGCCTACAATGGTTATGCCATAAAACCAAACCAAACTGAATCAAAGTTTTTATCAAAATGATTTGGTTCGGTAATAAATGACCCGAAAAGGGTTGGCATGCCATAAAACAAAACAGTCATCATCTTATGTTGTCCTGATGCTTCAAAGAAAATAACGGCAGTGCGTCTAAGAAAGTTTTCATCTAAATGATACACTGAGACATATCGTTGGAGGTAATTTTATTGAATGGCATCGGTGATATTAATGCCGAACTATCTCAGCCACTAGGTAAACCAATCCATGTCCTTGTCAAATTATAAGTCTTTGTCGCCTCTTCGTGCCTCGACTGGTTCAGATTGCCCTTCTCCCGTTACCTGTCTGGATTGAACTGCACCCACCACATCCTAAGCCAAGATTGCATTTCATTGATTGCAGTTTCAAGACCTAACGAATGCTATTCGTCTGGTACACATTTGATCAACTTCTACTGCAAAATTTTTACATTTCATTTTTCTCTATTGATTTTTTTTATGGCGATTATTAGAAACTTTCGACTTCCCAATGTAATTTCCGTTCGTTTTCTTTACTTTTTTGCCCGTTTTGTTCTTTTTTTAATTAAAAAAATACCAATTAATCTAATTCATTATTTTAGCAGACCTCTTAGTAAATAAAAAGAAGCTAGACAAGCTATGAATTCGTTTGGTTCTAATTATAACAGCTGTCCGTAATGATATCAGACTTCGAGTTGGGGAGAAGTGAAGGATTTTAATTAGCATTTCATAGCTATATGCCTCATCAGCATCAAACCGAGCAGATAGCACGAAGCTTCTCTCTATCTCTCTCACTCTCTATCTCTCTCTCTCTCTCTCTCTCTCAGTAAAAATCGTCCATCGCTCCCGACAGGTTCTCTTGACTGTATCCAATATCCACACAGAGCCGATATATGTAAGTTTCTGCCGGTCGGCCAGCGAACTATCTTTTTCGTGTTTTTGTAAAGCATCACTATAGCGGTAACACTTTCATGGGGGAGACTATATACTAATATATATATTTGTTCCATTTTTCTTCTGTATATGGAATCAAATGCCTTCGAGAAATCTGCGTACAGAACTGTCGCCTCGAGATTTTTTTGCGCTTATTTCTTTGGTGATTCGATGGATAGTCAGAATCCATTAGGTTGTGGATCGATTCCTCCGAAAGCCGATCTAATTTTTCTGAAAAATTTTCTCGAACTTAGATCGGACAAATTGAGAATCAGGACATTAAAAACCTTAGCAGCAATAGCAGTAAGTGTTGTACATATGTAGTTCTTAGTGATTCGGACGCTACTTTTCTTGTGGAAGGAGAGGATGAAGCCTTTCATCCATTTCCTGATTAAGTTTTGTTTATATACAGCATTACATAATCGAAGAAGTATGTGTTTTTCTTATCTATCTATCTATCTATCTATCTATCTCAATCTGTTCATATCTATGTATCCATCTATTTCCGTTTATATATATATATGTGTGTGTGTGTGTGTGTGTTCCTGTGTGTTTCTGTGCTCTTAACCCTTTCTCTTTCCTTTCTCTCTTTATATATATATATATATATATATATATATATATATATATATATATATATATATATATATGGGCGAGGTATTATTATTGATTTGCATATCTATTTACAACCATGATTTCTTTTTCAACTCATTTCCCAATCTCCTCCCTCGTCCCTGCACATATATTTTTCCTGTTCCGTCGTTTTTTTTATTTTCTCTGCATTTCCCAAATAATTCCTTTTCTTGACTTCTTTGTAATTTTATTTACCCCATCAACCTGTGCTTCTTTCTCTTTGTCTCGTTTTCTTTCTCTCTCATTTTCTCCCTTTCCTCTATATCTTTCTCAATTCTTTCCACTCTCTTTCTCCCCCTTGTCTCTCTTTAAATATATATCATGTGCATGTTTATCTTGTCTGTGTTCAACATCGTCCGTCGGTTATCGTTTCTGCCATGTCATCATTTTGGTCACGTGACCAGCTAGTCACGATCTGAATTGGAATTGAGATAGAAACCTCACCCACCGTCGTTCTCCAGCCGAGCAGAAGATTATCTCCAACAGGCTTAGGGTCACAGATATGCAAACACAAACCTAATTGCTACAGATGGGCAGAACGACTTGATGGGTCGGGTGTGAGGGACTGGGGAACGATTGATAAGGTTAGAGAAAAACGAATGGATATTTTCAAGGTAATTAATCTTTAGAGGGAAGAGAAAAAAAGCTATTGTAAGGAAAGCTGACCCTCAAGCCTCGAGTTACTTGCAGTACCCGGTCACCTAAGTAGTTACCGGGCTTATCACTGCTTAACTTCAGTCATCAAGCTGAAACCAGTGCTTTCAATGTAACTTGGCCGGAACTCTACTGATCTGCATGCTATTTACGAAACTTTGCTTGGATAGGGCACTTAGGCCTCAAGTTCCTTATAGTACCTGCTATTGTTTAAATGGTCCCCCCCGCCATCTTAATACAGAACAGACTCATCGCTGCTCAACTTCGGTGATCCAACGGGAACCGGAGTTTTCAGTGGGATATGACCATAATAACTTATTCAGTATCCTGTTTTTACTTAAATCCTCTGTGTTGTTATTTTACTAATGGTCACGACGACACGAGTTCAAATCCTGGACGAGACTGATTGCATTTCTCATAGCACTAATAAACTTGGGAAAGGTATGAGTCCAATTATTCTCCCTCCAGCTATAGGTAAATAGTAGGGCAGACTAGGTTCTTCAGCCTTGGTGAGGCAACTGAATTCAAACCTGTTAAGCTCCGCTTAAAAAGTGACCTTGCGTCATATCCTGTCCGAGCGGAGGGGTTGGTAAATATGGTTATTTAATGATTTTTGTTTAGATATGGCACACAGGCCTAAGATTGCTAACAGTACCTGCTGTCACTTATGTGGTTACCAATCAAAATACTGAACAAGCTCTTGCCTGCTTAACTTCGGTGATGTAACAGGAAACGATGCTTTCAATGTGACGAGCGTAATAGATTATTTAGTTTTCCGTCATTACTTCAGTGTTCTCTGTTTAAAGTTTTCCCCTATTAGCATAATTCCATATCTATCTTAAGGTTGATAAGGCATAAAACCCAAACAACCAACCAACCAACCAACCAACTGTATCTATCTTATTTCTCTATATCCAAATGACATGCAGCTACTACCCAATAAAATTACAATTCTCTTTAATGCCGAAGGCTTGAACCCACAAACCCTAATAATGTCGTTTCCCTTGATTTGATTTGATTCGGTTTAGTTTTATTGCGTATTGTTGTTTATTTAATGCTAAATCCGTTTTTATCCTATTTACCCAACCCCTCCGCTCGGGCAAGATATGACACAAGGTCAACTTTTAAGTGGAGTTTAACAGGTTTTAATTCAGAGTTTCCTTCTCCTAGACTAGTTGCCTAACCTAGGCTGAAGAACCTAGTCTGTCCTACTATTTACCCATAGCAGGAGGGAGAATAATTGGATTCATAGCTTTCCCAAGGGTATTAGTGCTATGTGAAATGCAATCAGTCTCGTCCAGGATTTGAACGCGTGTCGCCGTGTTCATTTCCTACGACGATAACAATTACACCACGGGTATCTCCTAAAATCCGTTTTTATTCATATAAACAGTTCTATTTCAAACAATTCAGTTTAGCATAAATACACAGTTTAGGACCCTATTAGGTGGAATCACTGCAGACCTCAGTAGACATGGGAGCGATGGCAATAAAGGGATACCCAGCATTCCCCAGAGCTCCAGCATTACTGCACTCTCGCCATCAGATTGTTTAATGACATTACAGGACACTCATTGTGTGTGTTTGGGGGGGGGTACCCCTCTGCAGAGGTACAGTCGGTGTATTCAGCAGCCCCAACCGACTGGGCTGGTTGTTTAGTGTCATATCCAGGAAACTAGTTTTGGTGGGGGGTCTTAACCGTCAGCAAACATGCTGTTGGTGTATTCTGCAGCCCTAGCCAACTCGTTTTTCTTCATTGCTAATATGATACTCTGTAATAAACGAAGTAATTGCTTTACTTTAGCTTTATTTAATGTAAATTAACTGTAGCTCAGTCAACGTGAAGATTCTTTTAGCATTTATATTGAAGTGATCCAGGGGCATATAACTAAGTTTGACTTCACCACATATAGAATGAGTCAAATCTTTTTCTAATCTCGTTTCCCTTCCAATGCCTTAAAAATCATAACTTATTTAGCATCTAAACCCAAACAGGTTTCTCAAACAATGAACGTTAAACACAGTTACGTTTACTTAATGTACCAACGTGTTTTTAGTCTTTTGTACAGGTTGGAATCATTTCTTATAAAAATGTGCTTGAATGTAGTCATTTTACTCTAAAAAGAAACAAATAAAAGAATTAATGCTATTCCGTTATACTGATCAACTAACAGGCGATATAAAAAGGAACGATAAGATTTAACGGAATCGCAGAATAAAAATGGGAACGAAACACGCATAAAAATAATTAAAAGTAAAATAGTCTTGATCTTTTGGTTTATTTATTTGTTTTATGATTTTTCCTGCTTTTTTATTTTTTTGTTTTTGATTTTTCTGTGTGTGTGTGTGTGTGTGTGTGTGTGTGTGTGTGTGTGTGTGTGTGTGTGTGTGTGTGTGTGTGTGTGTGTGTTTACCGTTGTTTTTTTTTTGCGGTTGTTTTTTTCTTTGGTTGTTTTTGTTTTTGTTGGGTTTATTTCCTTTTTAGGAAAGCTTTTTTTTTTTTCGTTTTTCTTTTTTTGAGTAATTTTTTTTTATTTTTTTTACTTTTCTAATTTAAATAAAAGGTTGCTTAATTTGATACTGAATATGCTAAAAGGATGAAACTTAACGGAAAAATATTTGAAGCACGCATATGGGATTGCCTTTAAACAAAAGAAAAATATATAAATTATTTCAACAAAACAAGGCTGTTATGACCTATTAGGCATTTTTAAGTTCATTTTAAAGGAATTAATTTTCTTAAATTTACTTTTAAGTAAACAATTGTTTAATTAGGAAATATCATTTCCTACTACCAAAGGTGACCAACCACATCTAATATATATATATATATATATGTGTGTGTGTGTGTGTGTGTGTGTGTGTGTGATTTTTAAAAACATGTGCATAAGTTCTTCTTGGCGACTGCAGTGGAGGATAACCCGAAAGCTCCCTTTTCGATAGCTACTACACCGAGGTGTAGGGAAGGGCGCAACTTCTTTCCCTGAATTGCTCCACTTTACCTTTGATCCTAACCTTACAAAGCTGAGTGTTAAGCACGGCGGTTTCAAGTACCATTTTTGAGCCTTTGGTATGACTCGACCTGGGATTGAACCCAGGTCTTCCGGACCATTGGCGAACACTCTACTCATCAGGCCAATACTATAAAAAAACATCAAATTATTTTAAAATAAAAAAAAAAAAAGAGAGAGAGACCATTTGTTTCGGTCACTTCTCTTCAAAGAAAAAAAAATGTTTTACACACCTCTTATTTTTAATAACCCCATTGGATCTCGACAAGAAAACATTATTACCCATGCTAACTCTTACTTCCGGCTTACTGGGAATTTTTCTTCGATCAATTTTTTTCTCTACCTCCAGGCTATTTTGATGGTCACAGTCCCATGTTTACTTCCTCTGGTATGAGCTTGAATGTAACATACACAATTCTCTGAAGAGAAGTGACCGAAACAAAGGGTTCACTTTTTAGGATTTTGAAATATTACATTATGCACGTGCTTTTAAAAACAATATTTAAATTCTTTACCTACTACAAGATCTTCATATGTAGCATATCCACGTCCAAAAATACGACCAAGATATTCTCATACATAAAACATTCATAATGTTCATACGCATAAAGGAATCCGAAAACACCCGAAACACTTGACGACTTTCTTGGTTCAGGTACGGAACCTTTACGAATAAAAGATTGGTATAAGACGGGGATGAATGAAATCATATAACAACTATGCACAAATTATTTGTGTTTGATAAAAATACTTGATACCATATTGTTGCATAGCTAAAAGGAACTAAAGAATTGCACTTTCTTTTTTCAAAAATATATGTCTGCCTATTCTTTCTTAAGGGTTCGAATCTTCTGTGGTGTAAGAGAGCAAGAGGCAGACGGACGAAGGGAAACGAATACAGACTGCCACATTGATCATAACTTCTTCTCTTGACAATACAACGCTGTGTCATGACCAAAGCCTTATGTATTCTCTTCCCAGACGAGACGTACTCAACCGGGCTCAGCCTGTGGGCTCTTAGCCCCAGGCCGGCAGGGATTCTCTATCTGCCGTCTGCTCGAGTAGACTCACTGCTGCAAGACTGCCCGTATCTCACGTGGGCATCTGCCAATATCATTTCACAACTCCTAGACATTTCTGCTTAACCACGTGACTGCTTCCGCCTATTTACGCAGGTGCGTCCTGTGCTGAGAAATCTTTGATTGACGGCTTGATCAAGGGTCAATATGTAACAATATAACTGTGTGAAAATAGATGATTATGAACAAATAAAAAATGTGCAGCTTTTTAAAAAAATGTAGTGGAACATTAAAAATATACTTATGATTGCATTCAAATATTTACAAATGTATCAAACTTTTGCATAAAAATACATAAGGTACTGATATATCGTTAACCAAATAAAGCGCTTGGAACGGTTCAATGTGGTGAAGTACACAACAGTTGTATCGATCTGGATCGGTCAACAATAAATACTAAAAGAATCTCCAACTTAACAGTTAAGTTATATTCGAATAGAGCTTAAAGCAATTACTTGGCTCGTCTTTTATTACTCTGAAATTTATCGAAAAAGCACCAAATGCTTTATAGATCTCACCATTTAAAATTTACATCTGGTGGTTTAAAAAATCACTGTTAGGCCACTGATTCGTTCGGTAGACTGTCCGTTATTGTAAAAAAAAAAAGATTTTTTCATCTGTTAAGGACTAAGTCTGCTTCATTCATTTTTTGATAGATTAATAAATCATGACAGTTCGTGGACTCTTCTGGTCTGAATTTAATGTCGACGGAAGAAACAATCCAACCTACTTTGGCGGCAATCAGTTCCACGTCTTTGACAAAAATTGCCACTGACGGATGTTGTGAGATAGTGTATTAACCTTGAAAGGAATGGCGGGGAAGAGATTGTAAGTTATCTTCGTCTTGATTGAAACGATGTCTATTTAATGCTGCATAATACCTTAGCACTTATCTTAACAGCATTTCGGCACCCAATTTCATAAAATAAAGAGAAAAACTAAGAAAGACTGAGAAAAGATTAGGAAAAATAAAGAAGGCCAACGAAAAAGATATAAAGCAATTGGTTAAAAGGAATTTCATTTTCTGGGGATTTCGTGATTGGTCACGATCTGCAGATGGTCAGGAAATCAGCAACAGTTTCATGACCACTTATAAAAGTTCATACACACGCAAATGCTATATATATATATATATATATATGTATATATATAAGAGAGAGAGAGAGAGAGAGAGGGATAGAGAGAGAGAGAGAGAGAAGGAGAGAGAGAGAGTCGCGAGTGGGAGGTAATATAATACAGAATAGCACTCAAATTAAAAAATGGATTCATTAATCTGATAGTTTAATGTTCTCTCGATCATAAGGCAATACTACATTCTGGTGAATCTCACAAATGGGGTTAGAAGATCGCACACAAGAAAACGTGGAATATAAACCTGAATTAGATTTATATTACCAATATTGAACAAAATACTTAAGAAGATAGCAGCAGGAAAATTCATTGGTTTCTATAAATACGGACATTTTAACACCTATATATATATATATATATAGGTGTGTGTGTGTGTGTGTGTGTGTGTGTGTGTGTGTGTGTGTATACCAGTGGAGATATACACCTACTTCGACGATAAAGCAGTATTACATTTTGAAAAATTCTAAAAGTTGGAATAAATTTGAATACACAGAAAGCATAGAATGGTTGGTTGGTTGTGTTTTACGGCATATCAACCCATGAAGGTTATTAAATGCCAAATCCTGTTAATATGAATATATCATATACATAAGGTTTCAAAACGAATTGTTTATTGATAACAATTTTTAATCGTGACAAAGAATATTTTTAACACAGTGATAGGGTTTCAAGTATTCCTAATAAACACTAATAATTCTATTCAAAATTATTTTATGGCTAAATAGTTTTATTCAATTCCAATTGTTGCTCTGGAATGCTAATACTTTAATTCAAGACCTTTTTTTTGTACATAGTTAAACGGTTTTAAGAATAGAAAATGATTCTATAGCTTTATTTGAACCATAGACGGGACCCTAACACTCCAGATCACAGCGGTGCAGGTAGTGATGACAACAAAAGGGGTACTCTATATTCTTCAAAGCTCCAGAACTGTAACCATCACATCAGATGCAGTTGCTAGAACACTTGTTAGAGGTGGGGTGTCTTAGCCCTTTGCAGAGAGATAGTAGGCGTATTCTACAGCCGTAGCTGATTGAGTCATGAACAAGAAACAGAGTTGAACTACCAATAGAGGACAAAATATTTTATTAAATGATTACATGTAATACAACACAATAAATCAGCTCTCTTATATATTGAACATTCTAAAAGATACATGAGACAAAAAACGAAGAAGTAAATTATATATATATATATGTGTGTGTGTGTCTGTGTGTGTTGATGGGTGCGAAGCTATGATAAAAATTTAACACTAAAAGCATATTTAATCTATAAAATGGGTACTTTAAAATGCAGAGCAATATAATTCAAGTATACAAAATAAGATATAACACAGAATAAAATCTGCTAACTAAGTGTTTCACGCTTTTGATCATGAGGTGAGCTAATATTCAATTAGTCTGTCTTCAATTCCGAGAAACTTTTGAGTTTGTATCCAGTTTTATATCTTATCTTTTACACTTGAAATATATATATATATATATATATATATATACATATATATATATATATATATATGACTCAGTGTATATCTGTTTAAATTAGGCTGTACCCATGTAGATATCTACTCTTATGGTATTTATCTAACCTCTTCTCTATCGACCCGATTTTTTTTCTTTATTTAGTTAATATAATCGTAAGGATTTTTCAGTTAAAACACATTCTGACTTCTACAAAATTTTCTCACTCCGTAAGTTTAGTTAGTTGATGAGTCAACCACATTTGTCTAAATTACCCCAATTATTTGTTCGTACATATTTCCCTCTTAACTTTTGACAGATTTCTGCCGAATAAAGATGTAATATACTCACCATTACATCAACAAATGAATACGCTCTCTACAAATACACACACACACACACACACACACACACACACACACACACACACACACACACACACACACACACACACACACACACATATTTATGTATATACTAGGGTGAGTCAAAAAGTAATGCTTTTTTCTTTAGTACAGGAATAATTACCGACACAGGAACATGTATCGGACATCAAAATGAAGCTGGTCCTCTGTAGATCACATCCCAAATTCTCAACATAGTCACCGCTTCTCTCAATAGCACTTTTCAACACTTGAATGACAACATAGATCCCTGTCTTGTAAAATTCTGTTGACTGAGCCACCTACTCAAAACAGTTTTCTCTTCCTCGTCACTGACATAATGTTTGCCTCTTAAACCCTCTTTCATAGGAACGAAGAGATGATAGTCTGAAGGTGCTAAATCTGGTGAGTATGGAGGATGCGATAGTTTCCTCCTTCTGCAGGGTATCGTCTGCTTCTTGTCTTTTTTTTTAGAGTAAAGCCATTTTATTTCATTTGATCAATCGACGTTCGGAGTACGTTGTCTAAGAATTATGAACTGATATGGGGCGAATGTAACCCCTTGTTGAACTCCAGCAACAAAGTCTGTGTCTCCATCCGGTAAACAAGCATTCACTTTCGTGTTTTTATAGGGCATTAGTGTTCGCCAATGGTCCGGGAGACCTGGGTTCCATCCCAGGTCGCGTCATACCAAAGACTTTTAAAATGGTACTTGAAACCTCCTTACTTAACACTCAGCTATATAGGGTATGTATCAAAAGTAGTAGAGCAATCGAGGGAAAAGAGTAGCGCCCTCCCCATCACCTCGGTGTTGTAAGTATTGAAAAGGGAGCCTTCTGGTAGCCCTCGACTATGGTCAGCCGACTTTACTTTTACTTTATTATGGCTGTGACAGTTTCATTGGGGAGACCATAAGCTAGAAATATTTGCTCCATCTCCCCTCTGTGTATGGAGTCAAAGGCATGGAAAAATCTACACATAAGAGTGTCACCTCAAGGCTTTTTGCGCGAACTCTTAAAATCAGACGGACGGTTAGAATCTGTGATACTGTGGATCGCTTTCTCCGAAAACCATTTTGATTCATTCCTAAGAATTTTCGCAATTTCTGGTTCGATACGTTTGAGTAGCAGTGCTTCTTGAAAATTCTGAGGTCATATTTCTTAGGGAATGGGAGGATTCAGCCTTTCGTCCCTCTTTCTATTGTATTCTTGTTATATTCGTCGTTAGTGTGCGTGTATATATACATATATATAATTATGTGTATGTATACCATCGGTGCTTAAAGATTATATATATATATATATATATATATATATATATATATATGTGTGTGTGTGTGTGTGTGTGTGTATACATATATATATATATAAATTTTTCATCACTGAGTTTGTATATACGTGTTTGTCTCTCTCTCTCTCTCTATATATATATATATATATATATATATATATACATTTGAGGTTTGTGGTTCTCACAAGCTCACTTAGGGAGTTAATGGAGGACCAAATATTGCACTATTATTAAATAGTGCTCAAAATCGATGATAAAGCTTATATATATATATATATATATATATATATATATATATATATTTCCTGGTAGTATCTGTGACCCTGGGTTTCATGCTTTACGCATTCGTCAGACGAAAAGCATGAAACACAGGTTCTCACACACTGCCATGCAATATATATATATATATATATATACTTCCATGTATATATATATATATATATATATATATATATATATGATCACTATGTTGATATATATGTCTCTGTGTTTATATATAGATATATATATTTATATATATATATCATCACTGTTTACAGATTGCAGTATCTATACAAAGAGAACGTCTTGTCACTGGGCATTAGATTAGGCAGTTTGGTTTGGTTTAGTTTCTTCGTTTAATGGCATATCAACATTCGTAGGTTATTTAATGCCATAACTATTCTCCTAGAGGAACAGTAGTGGTACTATTTAACCCATAGCTGGGAGGATAAGGGGGGGTCATACTTTTCCCTAGGGTATTTGCCTGGAAGTGAACGTAATCGCGCGACTAGGAGTACGAACTCACGTACTCCGATTCTGCAGTCTATCGCTTTAACCATTACACCACGAGGACAACCCCATTAGATTACGTTTACTGTATCCCTCTGTAGAAGAATAAGACCCTTCCTCTAAAAAAGGTTGACCTGAATATTACACTTACTTATGTCTGATGGTGAGGCACCAGTTCTGTGTGTCTCTCCCTTGCCATTTCTTTCAGGTTAGCTGTGACCTGGAATGTAAGTACATACAAGTGTCCCATTTATGAATCCAATAGATCTTTAAAAACTCATTTTTATTTGATAGGATTAAGTGGGAAAAAACCTAAACAGCTACACTAAAAATGTAAATATGAAATGCAATGAACGCGATTCTCTAACCTCCAGACATAAAGTAACCTCCGATGAATTAACATAACGTTAAATTAATCAATAAGCACAGGGAGAGAGAGAGAGAGAGAGAGAGAGAGAATGAGAGAGAGAGAGAGTGAAAGAGGGAGAGAGAGATACAGAATAGACCATGGAGCCATCAAAGCCTTATTAGAAGGAATATGTTTAATGTCAAGTGGGCAATTTTTAAAGAAAATCATGCTTCATTTTTGTCTTGGTAAATACAGCTTCATTCTCGATACTTTTTGAACACTCCATATATACATGCTGATTTTCAATTGTATGCGGACACGTCTTATAACCTTAGTAGTCATATATACACAAGATTTCACAGAGACATATAAACACGTGGCTTTCTTTCTTTCTTTATTTATTTCTTTCTTTCTTTCTTTCTAGATATTTATTATGATACATTAAAGTGTTTCCCCCTTTTCCCGGTATCTTCTAGCACTTAAGGGGATTACTCACGGACGTTCGATGAAAACTAACCACCTCTCTCACTACAACCATCTCCAGGACAAGTGATTATGAAGATCGATGATTTTACTAGTGTGTAGCAGCATAAGTTAATTGCAGAAAGGGTGGGAAAAGAGGAGGAGGAGGAGGAGAAGAAGAAGAAGAAACAAAACAAAACGAAACAAAACGAAAAGAGAATTAAACGATACAAAGAAGAAAAGAAGATGACGAGGTTGCTAATGTCTAAGCTGCTGATAAGATTAAAAGAAAAAAGCGGACCGATTCTTTCACACGACGGGAAACTTTTTGCCCTGTCAAAATATATTGAATTTACCAATCATCCTTAAAACTATTTCGTTTTTCACTTGGTTGCTTTTATTTTATTTTTTTGCTCATGCCTGTGTGTCTCTGTTTATGTACGTATATTTATCTGTATGTGTGTGTGTGTGTGAAACCTCCATTGTTGTTTGGCAGATTGATAGGTTGGTTTTACAGTTTGTCAACGCCTGTTTGGTGAGTGAATGCCGAAGTCAGTCTCTACTTTCAATAATATTTACGGTTTTTGAGTATCTAATTATAAAAACCGTTAGTAAACAATCATAGCTTTTTTGTCTAAATGTTTGATGGTCCAGTTGGTTGGGGCTGCAGGATACACCAACTACATCACTGCAGGGGGATAAGATTCCCTCAACAAGTGTCCAATGGCTCAGTAGGCTGGGGCTGCAGAATGCACCCGTGCATCTCTGCAGAGAGATAAGAATCGCCCCAACGAATGTCCTGACATGACACTAAACAATCTGATGGTGAGTCTTCAGCAATGGGGGATGTGGAGTACCCTTTCTTTGCTATTGCTCCCAGGTTATCCAGAGAGATGGCACCCGAAAGGGTCCTATCTTTCTATCAAATATGACTGTTTGAGATTTAAACTGTGTATTATGCTTAACTGAATTGCTTGAAATAGAATTGTTTTTAAATTTAACTGTGGTTAAACAAATGACTGGGTTTTAATTGAATAGTTAGTAATACATAGCAATACTTGAAACTACTTAGCTTTGTTGACGCGTTAAACTGAATTGTTTGATATAGATCTGTTTGATCATTAAACTGTGTGTAAATAGATGGCTGATTTTAATTGAATTTTTATTGATACGTAGTAATACTAGAAAACATTAAACTGTGTTCATTCAAATGATGAATAGTAAATAGAATTATTCGTATTACAAACAAATAAGAGAAACCATTTATTTGAAAAAGAATGAGCTCAGGCTCGTTTAAAAATGTTATCTCCAAAATGTGTTTAGAAATCATATATTCAATATATGTAGGATTTGGTATGAAATAACCTAAAATGGATGATATGCCATAAAACCAAACCAAACCAAATTTTGGAGAGGAAGCTTGATAGTTTTTATCATTAAGACTAATCGGACTAATGTCTTCATTCTTATAGCTATATTCAGAACATTTCAGCAGGTCAAATGACGCAACGGATATAGGCGTTTAGTTAAAGTGCTTCAAAGTGAAATCATCTGGAGGTTGCAGGTTCAATCCTGACTACAGGTAAATAATAAAAAATGCTTAACACTTGTACCCGGTCATGGCGAACGAAATTAAAACAATCACCCCTGCCACCCGTGGATTAGGCAAAGAGTTCGGTTCGAAGTTCGATGTAAGCTCTCTAGTTTGACACGAAACGCTGGAAGAAGACCGAGGAACGTATCGGCCGAAACGTTCTGAATATAACAATAAAGATATTAGTCTGATTACTCTGAATTATAAAAATCATAGCTTTTTGGAGACACACGTCGTATGAAGTGGACTTTGCATTTTACTAAGCGCTAATACCCTTGGGAAACTATTCTCTCTCCAACTATTGGTTAAACAGTAGGCCAGACTCAGCTCTTTAACAGTGGTATGGCAACCGATCTCAGAGAAGAAAAACTGGCGTGGGTTGAGCTCGGCCAGGTTATTCCTGTCCAAGACACGCTACCTGATAGGTTTTCCGTGACCAAATTACGTAATGGAAGAAGTTTTTTTTCAATAGACTGAAGAAAATATTTTTAAGACAAATAATTTACATAAAATTATATTGTTTCAAGTATTCCCATAAGATTATAATAATTTATACCCTCTTAAAAGAGTTGAGTGTTCTAATAATAGTAATTCTTTGTAAGCAGTTATAGCTTTTCACACAGTTATATGATTTTAAGTATTCTCATTAAATATTAATTACTTGCATACGCTTTCTGTATCTTCCTTTCTAATACTGATGGTTGATATATATTTATATGGTTTCAAGTGACTAATAATAAAAAATTCTTCGGAAACAATTATAGTTTCATGTAACAATTCTCAATACAAATATAGACTAGTCGGAATACACCGACTGAATATAAAGACCCACCACCAACTAGTGTCATTGATATGACATAAAATCATCTGATAACGAGGCTCCAACATTAGGGATATGGGAAATGTAGAGAACCTTTTCGTTGCCATTGCACCCAGGCCCACTCTGCTCCGGAGTGGTAGCACTTGATCCTGTTTACCCAACCCCTCCGCTCTGGCAGGATATGACGCAAGGTCAATTTTTAAGCGGAGTTTAACACGTTTGAATTCAGAGTTTTCCTTCTCCTAGACTAGTTGCCTCACCAAAACTGAAGAACCCAGTCTGCACTACTATTTAACCATAGCTGGAGGGAGAATAATTGGATTCATACCTTTCCCAAGGGTATTAGTGCTATGTGAAAATGCAATCAGTCTCGACCAGGATTTGAACTCGATCGCCGTGTCCATTTCCTACGACGATAACCATTACACCACGGGCACCTGATAGGGTCCTATCGATAGGTGAACTGTTTGATATTTAAACTGAGTGAAAACAAATGACTTATGCTGAATCGAATTGTTAGAAATAGAGCTGTTTGATCTTTAAATGTGTATAAGTAAATGACTAATGATTAATTGAACTATTTACAAATTATTTCACTTAAACATTAACTTACCTACAAACTATTCAATTACAAATCATATGTATATCCATTTAAATGTGTCCAAATAAATGACTTATGTTAAATTGTATCTGTTTTATAGCAATAGAGGAAACCATTTATCTTTGCGCAAACAAATGATTAATCATCATCATCATCATCATCATGTCGTGCCGCGAGCACGGATATCCTTGACATCTCTCGCCACTTCTCCCTATCATTCATCGCCTCCGGCAGGTCTTCTGGGTTACATCCTGTGTCGACAGAAATACTTGAAACCATTTAACTGTGTACAAAAAGAAAAACAGGGCTCAGGCTCTACTAAAAATGTTAATCAGCAAAATTGTTTGTATATCATATTTTTAATATATATGAATTAAAAGTAGTTGACATTGAATAACTAACATGCATTAAAACCCAAGGAAACCATCAATACAGATCATTTTCACACAGTTATCTGGCTTTAAGTATTCCGCTGTAAGACTCATAATTTTCCAACAAATTTATTTGACCCATCGATGGGACCGTAACAGGTACAACCACTCCGGGTCAGAATTGTGCTGTTAGTAATGGCAACAATAGGGTAACTCCACACTCCTCACAGCGCCAGACCTGGAGCCTCACCTTCGGATGCAGTTTAGATTGATACACAGAGAGAAAGAGAAACAGAGATGTTGGAGAGTGGGTTAAAGAATGTTGACATTTCTCTCATATAAATGATTTCAAATCTCCACCTGTTCATCCCTGTCAGTACATAAAATTGGAATCTTCCCCAGGTGGTCTCCATAATATCATTTCTGCTATTCTAATTAAGATATGCTCATAGAAATATTAACATTTTTTAATCACCTGTGGGAAATTTCAAGAATATATTGACGGGGATAGTGAACATGTGATGACTGGTAGAAATTATATCATAACGGTGCTCCAAAGAGACAGCTAAGATTTTTTAAATCATCATCTTCATCATATATATATATATATATATATACCAACCCCTCCGCTCGGGCAGGATGTGACACAAGGTCGATTTTTAAGCAGAGTTTAACAGGTTTGAATTCAGAGTTTTCCTTCTCCTGGACTAGTTGCCTTACCAAGGCTGAAGAACCTTGTCTGTCCTACTATTTACCCATAGCTGGAGGGAGAATAATTGGATTCATAGCTTCCCAAGGGTATTAGTGCTATGTGAAATGCAATCGGTCTCGTCCAGGATTTGAACTCGTGTCGTCGTGTCCATTTCGTACGACGATAACCATTACACAATATATATATATATATATATATATATATATATATATATATATATATATATATATATATATATATATATATATATATATATATATATATATATATATATATATATATATATAGTATCGCCCATAAATAAATATAGCTCTTCCATTTTTTATGACCTGATTTAATTTTCTGCTCGATCAAAGGTACCAGAATTATAATATTTCGAGTGAAACATTGACAATAAAAATGCTCGAATGAGGTTAGCGCATGATGCAATGATTTTAACTGTTGAATAATGTTGTCACTTAGTAAAGGGTTGTCATATGACTGATTTAGTATTTGTCAATTTAAGTGTAAATATATTCTAACTTCTCCTTAAGGTTGCGCCATCTATAAGATACTATATATATATATATATATATATATATATATATATATATATATATATATATATATATATATATATATATATATATATATATATATATATACACGGTGTGTGTGGGGGTGAATGTAAAGTGACAGAACGTCAAAGAGTAAGAGGAAGAGAGTCGAGGGGGAAAAAGTAAAAGAAGAAGGGAACCATTTTACCTGTTTTTATATATGAGAGTTTGTGTGTACACGTGAGAGTTGGTTTTGAAGTTTTCAAGGGATAACAATCTACTTCGCTCTCTACTTGAGTGATTTTCCAGACTAAGCGGAATATCTACGATGGTCTGTTTACATCTATTTCAGTCGGTCTCTCTCTCTCTCTCTCTCTCTCTCTCTCTCTCTCTCTCTCTCTATCTATCTATCTATCTATCTGTTTCTTTCTTTCTTTCTTTCTTCCTCGGTCTGTTTACATCTATCTATCTATCTATCTATCTATCTATCTATCTAAGTCTGTTTCTATCTATCTATCTATCTATCTATCTATACGTCTCTTTACAGCTAGCTAGCTTGCTAGCTGTGTGCATGTAATTACCTGCTGGAGACCATTGGTAATCACATCAATCGTACAAACCTTGATTATGGAAGCAATTCCTTATAGCAGAATGTTAATTTATCCACCCAATATCTGTGTGTGAATATTTTTTCGAAGATGAATCCTAATTAACCACCGAAGGGAATATCTCATTCTTAGTATATTACTCCTATTAGTAGAAAAAAGATTAAAGAGAACACGTAACTAAAGAAGAGGCGTACCATTCACTGTCCATATGTGAATATTTCTCCCCCTCTATCCCTCCTCTCTCTCTCTCTCTCTTTCTCTCTCTCCACACACACACGCATACACGCACGCATATATATATATATATATATGTATGTATATATATATATATGTGTGTGTGTGTGTGTGTGTGTGTGTGTGTGTGTGTGTGTGTGTGTGTGTGTGTGTGTGTGTGTCTGTGTATAATATGTGCTAATCATAATTTGAAGAACTTAAGGCGTGAAATGGCTTCTTCAAAGAAAGACACATTAACAGAAGATTTTATTCATTATTTCCATATTGTGAGATATGGAAATATTAGGAGACACTCGGAAAACGCAGGCTAATTTCATTGATGAAAATATGAAATACATAAATTTTCCGAACTATTGAAGTGCACTAAACTATTTTCCGGATTATTGAATAGCATATATATCTATCGATGTAAATTTTGATATATATATATATATATATATATATATATATATATATATATATATATATATATATATATATATATATATATATATATATATATATATATATATATATCATGGTTTACATCGATAGATATATGTGCTATTCAATAATATATATATTTATCTATATCTATATATATATATACTTTCTTTAAAGAAAAAGCATAAGACCGGTTATTTTAGGATTATAAATTTA
>CAUZXS010003221.1:130000-134378 GCA_963585895.1 Sepioteuthis lessoniana | reverse complement strand
GGTTACTTTATGATTATAATTTAGCGAACTGCATTCGTATCAACATTTTTGTTTCTTCAGAGTTTTTATTTTTTTATTTTTTTTATCGAATATGAATAATTTCTAAACAGAACTATATGACATACAGATAGGACCCTAAGAGGTATTATAACTCCGGAGAAGAGTGGACCTAGAAGTAATGGCAATGAAGGGTTAATCTACATTCCCTAGATCAACAGAAGATGAGCCTCACCATCAATTTCGTTTTAGTAATATGTAATGTAAATATGAACTTAAAATGAACCCGTTTCCCAAACACCTAAGCAAGAAATAACCCCAGACAGGTTGATATGCTGTTAATTTTCCCTTATTTTTTCTTTTCTTAAATTATCTAATTTTTTTCTTTCTTTCTTTCTTTCTCTCTCTCTCTCTCTCTCTCTCTCTCTCTCTCTCTCTCTTGCCGCCATATCTACAATTTTTTAAAATCATTTTCATTCTTATAAATCTACTTAAACTTTCTTTCTTCTTCTTTCTTTCTTTTCTTTCTTTCTTCTTTCTTTCTTTCTTTCAACTTTTATTACCCAACAACAACAACAACAAGAAGGGTTGTTGTTGTTGTTGTTGTTGTTGTTCTTCTTCTTCTTCTTCTTCTTCTTCTTCTATTCTAACTATGAGTTACATTTTCCATTCTTCTACTTTCTCGAGGACGCTTTCTTCGTGTATTTGATTGTTTTAGAAATTAGTAATTACTTTTACATTCCAACCCTTAACATACATTTATATAAAATCAGGGTCAGTAAAAAAAGTTCTTGCCTTCCACATTTTTACTCTCTCTCTCTCTCATTCTCTCTCTCTCTCCCCCCCCCCCATATATATATATATATATATATATGCGTGTGTGTGTACGTGTGTAAAGTTGTTACTTTACACTTTTTTACTTATATTCACACACAATAGCACGCACACAGACGCATTATATATATATATATATATATATATATATATATATATATATATATATATATATATATATATATATGTGTGTGTGTGCGTGTGTGTGTGTGTGTGTTCGTGTAGGTATATGTGTGTCGGTGTGTGAGTGTGTGTAAAGTTGTTACTTTCCACTTTTTTCTTATAAACACACACACTCGCACGCACACACACGCAATATATATATATATATATATATATATATATATATATATATATGTGTGTGTGTGTGTGTGTGTGTGTGTGTGTACGTTTTTATATGTGTGTGTATGTGTAAATATGTAATTATATATATATGTATATATATATATATGTATATATACATATAACTACATGTATATAAATAAACACACACGCACACATACATATATATAAGTAAAGTAAAGTTAGCGACCATAGTCGAGGGGTGACCCGAAGGCTCCCTTTTCGATAGCTACTACACCAAGGTGTAGGGGAGGGCGCTACTCCATTCCCTGGATTGCTCCACTTTACCCTTGAACCGTACCTTATAATGCTGAGTGTTAAGCAAGGTGGTATCAAGTTCCATTTTTAAAGTCTTTGGTATGACTCGACCTGGGATTGAACCCAGGTCTCCCGGGCCATTGGCGAACACTCTAACCGCTGGGCCAATATATGTATATATATATATATATGTGTGTGTGTGTGTGTGTGTGTGTGTGTGTGTGTGTTTGTTCACGAATGAGAAATACCTAACTATGATATGAAAAATTTGGATTTTATTTTCGTTTTTGTAATTTAGTTTTTAGTTACGCCGATACTTTGCCACGGATCATTACTCCGTTGAATTTGTTTCTGTAAAAATATAAATCCAAACACGAAATTACTAATTTATTTCAACAAAAATGAAATATTATGCATATATTAAAATCTGTCTTATTTTAAATCCCATTTCTGTTTGAGGAAGTATTAGATTTTACACGCTTACAATTGATATCTGTTTTATTCTGAATATTCTGTATCGTGTAGTTTTTAAAATTAATGGTTTCCGCGGTTATAGATATTTAGCAGATGATATTTAGTTTTGTTATTTAGTAGATCTATACAAGCGTGAAGAATTGATTAAAAAAAAAAAACAGAGAACGGATACAATCCCTTGATCTTAAATAAAAAGTATATTGGTATATGATCCCGTTATGTTTTTATGAAGAGCGCCAAGTATTTCAATAAAAAATGTATTATAATAGTATGAAATTTTACGCACACACACTGATATTTATATATATATATATATATATATATATATATATATATATATATATATATATAGTCATCCACAAACCGATCTGTTTCGTTCTATCAGAACTCATCAGTGTGGCTTGACATATTAGCTTCCCGTAGCTGGGCTCGAAACCCGGTTAAATCAAACGCCAATCCAAGCCTATAACCCTCAGCCACGAAGAGCCAGTAGCAGCGAAGTAAATTTTAAACGGTTATGAATCTTTATTACTATTGTTTACATACATTCGTTTAACGGCTTCCGAGACCTCAATACATATATGAAGATATTTGCAATATATATATATATATATATATATATACACATATAAACGAATTTTTTGTCGGTAACATCATTTGCAAAAAGGCCAGAGTAGATTTGCATATTATCAAGTGGTTTCAGGTATTACTATTTATTGTATGCACACAGTTAAATGGTTCCAAGTGTTGCGATCTAATACTACAGTCATTTGTTTGCACACGGTTGAATTGTTTCAAGTATAGTAAAAAGATTTGATGTTTGTAGCAATTATAGAAATTATTCTTTTCGCACATACACACAAACACACTGATATATATATATATATATATATATATATATATATATATATAGTCACTGTCTCAACCATGAATATATATATATATATATATTCATGGTTGTGACAGTGACCCTTTGTTTCAAGCTTTTCGCATTCAGCAGAGAGAATCATGAAACTCAGGGTCACAGACGGTATATATATATATATATATATATATATATATATATATATATATATATATATATATGTGTGTGTGTGTGTGTGTGTGTATATTAAAACAGAATATGGTTGTCACTATCTCACTTGATGGGTTTGTGGCAGACCAAATGTGGTATAATTTGAAGAGAGCTCAATATCTGTGATAGAGCAATTATATGATATTCCCACCTCGTCTATTATTCTTACGTTTTAAACCCAGCATTCATTTCATCTATCATACTTATATGCCCGTGGTGTAATGGTTATCGTCATAGGAAATGGACACGGTGACACGAGTTCAAATCCTGGAGGAGACTGACTGCATTTCACATAGCACTAATACCCTTGGGAAAGGTATGAATCCAATTATTCCCCCTCCAGCTATGGGTAAATAGTAGGGCAGACTAGGTTCTTCAGCCTTGGTGAGGCAACTGGTCTAGGAGAAGGAAAACTCTGAATTCAAACCTATTAAACTCCACTTAAAAAAATTGACCTTGTGTCATATCCTGCCCGAGCGGAGGGTTCGGGTAAATATGATCATACTTATATGTTAAATGAAAAGTTCATTTTCTTTATAAGGCAATGATTATGATAACTTTGTTCCTTAGCTAAAATCATCAGTATACACACAAAAAAAGAAGCAAAATTGGTCTTGTGGGTAGAGTGTTCGTCAATGGTCCGGGTGACCTGGTTTCAATCCCGGGTCGAGTCATACCAAAGACTTTAAAAATGGTACTTGATACCTCCTTGCTTAACACTCAGCAATATAAGGTACGTATCAAGAGTAAAGTGTAGCAATCCAGGGAAATGAGTAGCCCCCCCCCCCTACACCTCGGTGTAGTAGCTTTTTAAAAGCGAGCCTTCGAGTCGCTCTCGACTAAAGTGAGACAACTTTACTTTTATTTTTACATGGCTAAATCCTAAACCATCTCTCGACTTCCGCTACCTTTTGCTATACATCTCTCCGCATATATTCATGAGACAAACTCGAATCTGCCACGTGGAGTATGCATGATCAAACACATGCACACACAAATAATATATACGACTACACACAATAATACACAAATAAAATCTACACACACACATACACATACAAAGACTTGTGCGCAATTCTAAAGTAAACATTCTTTTTACTGTATTTTTTCAATTTTTAGATTTCTCCAAAACCTTTTTTTTCTGCCCGATGATCGTCGTATAAAGACGGCATGAAACCAGTGATCACAGATTAGCGTCCATGCTATTAAATATATATGAAAACTAATATATATATATATATATATGTGTGTGTGTGTGTGTGTGTGTGTGTGTGTGTATAAAACTCTTTTATTGATATTGAGCACTATTTGATAATACCGCAAAATCTGAGCTAGTGATAACTGTAAACAAGTGGTCTCGTGGTTATAGCGCTCGCCAATAGCCCTGGAGATCGGGGT
>CAUZXS010003221.1:122500-125000 GCA_963585895.1 Sepioteuthis lessoniana | reverse complement strand
CATGACACATTCTTTGGTTAATTTTCGAATAACTCTTCTTTTCAGCCACTGAAAATTTTAAGACAGACCTCTCTTCAAACTAGGAACACTCTTATATGATTTGCAACTATTGTGAAGGACATTTTTTTTTTTTGCAGGATTAGAATTATTTTCGCGATAAATTACTTCCAAAAATACAGAGCTTACTTGTCGGGAAAATTCTGAAAAAAAAAACAAGTTATTTTCCTTTTTTTCAAAACTATTCCCCTTTACATTGAATGACCCTCAAAAATATGTGGGAATGAGATTTTTGTATCTATCCAGTTCTTTCGCCACGAGCAGACTGCGATATAAAGTAAATTTTTAAGCGGAGTATAGCTGGTTAGAAGTCAAAGTTTCTCTCTTTCTGTACCGGTTGTTGTACCATGGATAAATATCCAAGTCTTGGAGGTGCCCGTGGTGTAATGGTTATCGTCGTAGAAAATGAACACGGCGACACGAGTTCAAATCCTGGACGCGACTGATTGCATTTCACATAGCACTAACACCCCTAGGGAAAGGTATGAATCCAATTGTTCTCCCTCCAGCTATGGGTAAATAGTAGGACAGATTAGGTTCTTCTGCCTTGCTGAGGCAACTAGTCTAGGGGAAGGGAAACTCTGAATTAAAACCTGTTAAACTCCGCTTAAAAATTGACCTTGTGTCATATCCTGCCCGAGCGGAGGGGTTGGGTAAATATGATAAATATCCAAGTCTGCCCTATTATTTTCCTGTAGATGCGTAACCATTGAAAGGCCATGGATTTAAGCCTATTCTCAAGGGCATCAGCCTGAAGTGAAACACAAACCTAACCCAGGATTTGAACATTGGACGCCAAGCTTATTTCCTACGTCGATAACGGTTACGCTATGGGCTACACGTAATAATTACGTCCGTATGTCTCTTTATCTATTCTTCTACAACTCCCTATTACTTACTCTCCTAATATATATATATATATATATATATATATATATATATATGTGAGTGTGTGCGTGCGTGCGTGCGTAATTAGGCGGCAGTCCCTCGTTTAAACAGGTCTGATCAAATGATAAAGATATATTTTGTCGATACAATTTTAAAAAGATCACTTACAACTTCGTGACGAGTATTTTGATGTTGGATTGAAGCTGGTAGATTAATTCTCCAAAATTTTCCTGACCTCTTTCAGACCCTTCATAGGTCATCATCAAAAACTATTTTTTTATATTTGTGACCCCTGCCTCTCTGAAAACGGTCTACGAAGGATCCGAAACCGCTCAGGAAAAATTTGGAGAATTTATATATATAAACATGCAGGTTTTTTTCAGTCAGTCTACCGCTCTTGATATATCTGTGCGTGCATGAGAGATGGACTGAAAGAGAGACAGACAGAAGAAAAATAGAGGGACTGAGACACACATATATATTATCTTTCACAGACGGACTGTATCGTTGTCATCACAACTCTTCACTTTGGCTTGACACGTGAGATGCTTCGAGTTGGAATCGAAATCCAGCTGACTTTATGTCAGTCAGAAAACTTACCCCAGACCTATCGTCATTCTCCCTTTAAGTGAAGGAATTCTTTACGTATACATTTTTACACATACGCTATCGACTACTGAAGTGCTTAGTTTAAGAGAAGAGCTTTGCATTTATGCGTATGTGGCAGTCGGCAATTCCCTCCTCGAGTCCTCAATCCACTGGGGGGAGCATATTTGTTGTCACCCACTGAGATAGTTTCGCAGTACCACAACTCTTCAGTGTAGCTAAACACACGAGATACTTTATATATATATATATATATATATATATATATATATATATATATAACTGAAGTGTTGAGATTTAACGAAACAGTATGTCTGTGGATGACAAAGTTTCATTTTATTTGACAGATCAGTTTTCCACATAATCGATAACCTGTCGAAAGTCGTGTATGCCTTCGCTAGGCTTATATTGCCATCACTTTCAGTAAATGAGATCATGCTTCTGGGTTATGTGAATTGGTCTGTAAATTTCAGTGTCTGGCCTCTTAAAGTGGATTTTCTTCCAACCTTAGATGTGTCTATAGTACTGTATGGTCACTGCCGGGACGCTAATGAAATGTATGTAAAAAAGCAGTACCCCACCAAAGTGCAGCTGTACGACCACTTGCCTTCCATCTCTAAATCTACCCGCGTAAGACGAAGAAAACATCGGGGGCGGGGGCTGCTGACACACCAGTGTGGATCGACCAGCGAGGAATTATATACATCAGTCCTGTGTAAAAATTGGATGCAGTCTACAAGACCTACGAAGAAGCTATTGATGACAGGGACGGATAGCGAGAGAGAGTCTGGAAAATACGTACTGCCTGTGCGATCTGTAATAATTTTTATATTGTGGCAGTACTACCTTAGCCAGTGAAACTGTGGTATCAAGCCTTGCTGGTGGCTGATGAGGACAGAGTATCGCATGTGCTTTCTTACGATAATATATATATATATATATATATATA
>CAUZXS010003221.1:110000-117500 GCA_963585895.1 Sepioteuthis lessoniana | reverse complement strand
CATTTTAATTAGCTACTATACTGATGTGTAGGGTAGGGCGCTACTCCCTTCCCTGGATTGCTCCACTTAACCCTTGATCCGAACCTTATAATGCTGAGTGTTAAGCAGGAAGGTATCAAGTACAATTTTTTGAGTCTTTGGTATGACTAGACCTGGGATTGAACCCCGGCCTCCCAGCCCTTTGGCGAACACTCAACGCACTACGTAACCCATCAATATTTTAAATTGGATTGAAAATTGGTTCGTTCTCAAAATCAGAACATTTTAAAGGTATTGCTCCGATAAAGGTCTTGTTATAATGTGCTATTTTTATTACAAGGTTGCTCGTACATATATATATATATATATATATATAGAGAGAGAGAGAGAGAGAGAGTGTGTGTCAACTCTATTCAGGATTTCTTTGCTTCCATCTTTCCTACGCTTTTCACACACACACACACACACACACACACACACACATACACTATATATATATATATATATATATATATATATATATATATATATATATATATATATATTCTTCTTTTTCTTCTTCTTCTTCCCATTTCAGATAATAGGAATGAAACGACAGTACAAATGAAATAAATTTTATATTTTTTATCTTTAAGTTGGTCGCTTCTTAAAACATTCTATTTCATTTGGTCTTCTCTTTTACGGCGTCTTTCACTCTTTCATTTTTTTTTTTTCATTTTTTTTTTCTTTTCCCTTCATTTTCTTGATTTTTCTTTTCTTTTTCAGTTTTTCGTAAGTTTTCTCCTTCCTTAACGTCTTTCTCACATTCATTATCTCTTTTCATTTTACCACTTTACATACCTTTTCATTACATTCTATTTATTCATCCACGTTCTTTCTTTCGTTCGTTTTAGCTATATCTTTTTCTCTCCAGTGATTTTTCCCAATTTTTCACTCAGTTCTTTTTTTTTTCTTCTTCTCTGTCATAATTTCCCTTCTATTCGTTTCTTTATCTTAATATTTTTTCTTTATAAACCACGTCAATTCGTATGTCTCTTTCTTTTTAAGAGTTCTTTTTTTAGTACTTCGTTCCTTTTTCTCCTTCATTCCTTTTTCCATATCTCCTTTTTTATCTTCATTCATTCATTCATTCATTCATATTACTCTTTTATGCCTAATAGCCCTTCTCTCTGTAATACATTAATCTCGCTCGATGTCTTCATAAGAGACGCGATCAGCTACAAAGCTATATACTGTACGCGCAATTACCATAGTCAATAGAATGAGATATGAGCTCGCACTGATATAAATGTGTGCGTATACTCAAACGTTTCATTTGCATGTGTCCATATTGTGCGCGTATGCGTGTGAGATTCTCTTTTGTAATAGAAAATACAAGTTCGAGAAACTAGATTGGTTTAGTTTGTTGGGTTTTATGGCATATCAACCCTTGTAGGTTATTTAACGCCAAATCCATTTTATGAAAATAATAAGTTCTATTTAAAACAATTTAGTTTAGCATGGGTACACAGTTTCATTGTCAAAAAAAAATTTCAATTTCAAACTATTCAAGCAGTTATATATAACAATTCAGTTTAGAGTAAGTACATTTTCAATGTCAAAAACAGTTCTATTTCAAATAATTCAGTTTAGCATGAGTATGCGGTTTAATTGTCAAAAACATTTCTATTTCGAGCTATTCAGTTTAATCAAACTGTTCAGTTTAGCATATGTATGCCATTAGTTCTATTTAACCAATAGATAGGGCCTTATCAGGTGCCACCAGGCCGGGCCAGAGTGGACCTGGGAGCAATGGTAATGAAGGGGTGCTCCGTATTCCCCAAGGCCCTAGCATTACTGGGATCTCCTCATCAGACTGTTTAGTGTCATATCCAGGACACTCATTGGGGGGGTCTTATCCCTCTGCAGAGGTGCAGTCAGTGTATTCTACAGTCCCAGCGGACTGGGCAACGAGAAACTCGAGAAAAATTCGCAAATTCGAAATCAGGAGTAGATATCTATTATTATTATTATTATTATTATTATTATTATTATTATTATTATTATTTACTCCTTACGACTTTTTCACATCAGTGTTAGCTGATGGTTTTTCACTGGAGTTTGAGTGACAGCAAGTCTTCTCAAGTCTCCAGGACTTGTTCTTAGCAATGCTGTCGTTTGAATAGTCTCTACCCGTCCGCCAACTTCCAAGTCCTCCAGGCCTTTTAATAATCCTTTAGTTATTGTGCCAAAAGCACCAATCATAATTGGCACGATCGCCACTATCATGTTGAACAGCTTTTTCAATTCTCTAGCAAGGTCGAAGTACTTATACTTCTTTTGACATTCTTTCAGATTTATTCTGTGGTCCGCTGGGACAGCAAAGTCGACAATTTTACAAATTCTCTTTTTTTTTGTTGTTGATTATTATAAGGTCTGGTCTTCTGTCCGGGATTAGTTAATCCGTTTGTATGTTAAAGTCCCATAGGAGTTTATGTGTGTCATTTTCTAGGACAGGTGCTGGGTTGTGCATATACCCTTTGTTAGTGTGGTCAAATTTAAATTTTTTGCACATTTCTCAGTGGATCACCTTGCCGACCCAGTCGTGTCTCGCCTTAGACTCCTTCTGTGCGAATTTGCTGCATTTGCTTATTATGTGATTGATCGTTTCGTCTCTGTCTCTGCATAGCCTACATTTACTGTTTTGTTGCGTCTCCTAGCTTTGATATGATTGGTTCTTATGGTGTTTTCCAGTCCTGCTATTAGGAGAAATTCCGTTTCTCGCTTAAGGTTTCCTTTTCTTAGCCAGGTCCAGGTTTTCTGGTGTGAGATGTTGTTTATTCGTGGTTTAAAGTGGCCATAGAATTGTTTTTTCTCCCATTTTTGTTTCCTAGTTGTCCTTCTTTCGTCTATCGTGTTGTCCGTATCGTTTCTGATGGTTGTAATTAGTCCTCGTTCGTGTTTTTCTATGTAGTCTTCGAGCCGTTGCATCAATGCTGGCTTCGATGCTGGCAAGTCCTCTTCCTCCATCTTTTCTAGATACATATAGTCTCTCAACGTCGTCTCTTGGGTGTAATGCCTTATGTATGGTCATTAGTTTTCTTGTTCTTTGATCCATTTGTTTAAGTTCATCTCTGGTCCACTTGAGAAAGGGTCTCGAATTTCTAACGAGGGGCACAGCCCAAGTATTTATTCCTTTGATGAGGTTTCTGCTGGAGAGTTTTGTCTCGAGTAGTTTTCTAGTTCTCCTGAGATATTATTTCGAATCTTGTCTTTCATTTCCAATATTATTATTGTTATTATTATTTTACTCCTTTAGACTTTTTCACATGAACGTTAGCTGATGGTTTTCCCCTGTAGTTTGTGTGACCCCAAGTCTTCTCAAGTCTCAAGAACTCTTCGCAGTATTCTGACCGATCTCAATAGTATAGTACTTTGGACAGTCTCCACTCTTCCCGTTATTTTCAAGTCCTCTGCTATGTGTACCAATCCTTTGGTGACTGTCCCATAGCTTTTTCAATTCTCTAGCAAGGTCGAGGTACTAGCAAGGTCAACAATTTTGCAAATTCTCTTCTTTTTGTTGATTATTATAAAGTCTGGTCTTCTGGCCGGGATTATTACTATTATTATTATTATTATTATTATTATTATTTTACTCATTTGAGAGTTTTTTACACAAGCGTTAGCTGAATGTTTTCCTCTGGAATCTGAGTTACAGCAAGTCTCCTCAAGTCTCCTCAAGTCTCCAGGACTCTTCTCAGTATTCTGTCTGATCTTAATAAAGCTGTAGTTAGGATGGTCTTCATTCGTCATCTTATTTCCAAGTCCTCCAGTCCCTGTACCAATCCTTTGGTGACTGTACCGAGTGCACCAATTACAGTTGGTATCACCGTCACTTTCATGTTCCATTGTTTGTTTTTTTTTCATTGTTCTCAAGGTCTAGGGACTTATCTCTCTTTTCACTTTATTTATGTTTTACTCTATGGTCCGCTAGAATTACGAAGTCCTTTATACGGCAGGTTCTCTCTATTGGTTTTTTAAAAAATTATTTTGACTATCACTTGGTCTGATTTTCTGACAGAGATTAAACGATCACGTAGTATCTCAAAACCCTGGAGAAGTTTGTGCGTCTTATTCTCCAGGACAGATTCTGGGTTGTGCATATACGATTTGTTCGAATTTTTTTTTTCCTTGAGAGTTTTTCACATCAGCGTTAGCTGATGGTCTTTCACCGGAGTTTGGGTGACAATAAGTGTCCTAAAGTCTCCAGGACTCTTCTCAGTATTGTGACCGATCTCAACAATACTGTAGTTTGGATTGTCTTCATTCGTCGTCTTATTTCCAAGTCCGCTAGTCTTTTTAACAATCCTTTGTTGGCTGTACAAAGAGCACCAATTACAATTGTTATAACCGTTACTTTCATATTCCACAATTTTTTCTATTCCCAAGCTAGGTCCTAGTACTTATGCTCTTTTGATTTTCTTTCAGTTTTAATCTGTGATCAGTCCGGGGAGCAAAGTCAACAATTCAGCAAGTTCTCTCTTTTTTTGTTGATAATAATAAGGTCTGGTCGTATGGCCGAGATTCGATTGGTTGGTTGGTTGGGTTTTATGGCGTATCAACCTTTTCAGCGTATTTAACGCCAAATCCTGTCTATATGTATACACATTCAACCAAGGTAAAATATTCTATAAGCAGGATTTCATTTGTTTGCACATTATTAACCAGTTTTAATTCGTCATATTTTTGTACAACGCTGTCTCTCGAAAGAAGGACAGAACGTCATCCATTTTGACGTTTTCGAACAAATCAGTTAAACTATTCACTTTGAAAAAATGCTTTCTGATGACAGCTAAAGCTCTCCATTCTATAAGAATATTCTATATTCTATATCATATTCCACAAGAGATTCGGTGATCTCTTTGTATCTCAAAATCCCATAGAAGTTTGTGCGTCTCATTCTCCAGAACAGATTCTGGCTTGTACATATACCATTTGTTCATATGGTCAAACTGAAATTTCTAGCACAGTTCCCTGTGGATCACCTTTCCCAGCCAGTCGTGTCTAGTCTTGTACTCTTTCTATGCTAGTTTGCTGCATTCGCTTAATATGTGATTGGTCGTTTCGTCAGTCACACCACATAACCTACATCTGCTGTTTTATTGCGTCTTATCTATTGTTACTTTGATATAGTTAGTGCTTATGGCGTTGTTCTGAGCTGCTTTTAGGAGACATTCAGTTCCTCTCTTAAGATTTCCCTTTCTTTGCTGCGTCCACGTTTTCTCGTGAGAGATGTCGCTTGTTAGTCCTTTAAAATGTCCTTAGAATTTGTTTCCCTTCCCATTTTTGTTTTCTGGTTATTTCCGTTCTACTAATCCTCATGTCGTCAGTATTGTTTCTGGTGGCTGTGATCCGTCTTCCTCTACGCTTTTCTTCGAGTCGCATTATCGGTGCATCAACGTGGTGTAATGGTTATCGTCGCAGGATATGAACACGGCGACACGAGTTCAAATCCTGGGCCTGACTGATTGCATTTCACATAGCACTATAAATGGTGATCTTTCACCAGAGTCTAAGTGACAGCGAGTATCCCACTTTTTATTAACATTATTATTATTATGTTATTCCTTGAGAGTTTACTTCACCAGTGTTAGTTGAAAGCCCCTCATTAGTGGTTTATGTGGCAGCAAATCATCTCAAGTCTCCAGGACTCCTCTCAGTATTCTAGCTGATCTTAATAAAGCTGTACATTCTGGATGGTCTCCTGTTTCTTTAACAAGCTTTTGGGGGTTTATTATAATAATTATCATTATCTTATACCTTCTGGAGCATCTCCCCTATTTACTATCTTCTCACAACACTGAGAGAAAAAATATTTCCCGGAACACATGCACTATGTAAACAATATCTATATACAAATCAAATTCTGTTAAGTAACGCATCTGACAATTTCCCACAATGCCCTCTTATTGCCATTATTATCTAGTTTAATTTTTTTACCCTGGATTTATTGCTGGTTTTGATCTGATTAGGCAATTAGTTGCAAGACCGATTTGTTAGTAGACTTAGTTTTTGACATCTTATAGTGCATTTTGTGTTTCATAATGGCTAGTGAGCTCTTCTCGAAAGCCATAGTGAGTTTAATTATTTGAGGAAGCGGAGAAGTTGGAGGCGGTGGTAACACGTCTTGGATTATTTTATGTCCAGAAGTTAAAGAATCGTGTTCTTCGTACGCTTTTTTTCCTCCTTTTTTGTATTGTTGTTTCTTAAGATATTTCAGTTTGTTTTATTTTATTTTTTTAATTTTTTGCTCCCGTCATTCTCGAATACGAATAATTTTTTTTTCCACAGGCCTATTTGACTTATTCATTGAACCCAAATAGGTACGAACCATTTCGAGTAAGAGTGGACCTGGTAGTAATCGCAATGAAGGGGGAATCCACATTTCGCTGAGCTTCATTACTAAAGTCTCACCATTAGATGCAGTTTATAGTCACACTCGGGGCACTCCTTTTTTTGGAAGGTCTTACTCCTCTGTGATGAATAAGATTAGTGTTTTCTACACCCCACTGTGAGAGTAAATGCAAATTTGCTTGGTTTATTTGTTAACGACATATCAACACCTTATGGGTTATTTAAAGTTTGATTTTTTGTAAGGGGTTGGTTTGGTTTATTTCTTGAATGGCATATGAACACCTTATGGGTTATCTAATGCCAAAGTTTGATGCATTGCAAAGGGTTGGTTTAGCCTATTTCTTTAATTGCATATCAACACCTTGGGTGGGTGGGGGTTGTTTATGCGAAAATTTGATTCATTTCAAAAGGATTATGTTGATCTCTTTTTAAACGACATATCAACAACTTACGGCTTATATAATCCCAATTTTTATTAGTTTCTAAAGGAGTATATTGGCCCCTTTTTTAACGGCATCTCCATATTTTATGGCTTATTTAAAGCCAACATTTAATTGATTTCTAAAAATTTACCTTGACCTCTCTTTAACGGCATATCAACCCCTTATCGGTTATTTGATGCCAAAATTTAATCCATATATACTTATTTACCAACCCCTCCGCTCGGGCAAGATAAGACACGAGGTCAATTTTTAAGCGGAGTTTAATAGCTTTGAATTCAGAGTTTTCCTTCTCCTTGACTAGTTGCCTCACCAAGGCTGAAAAACCTAGTTTGCCCTACTGTGTACCCATAGCTGGAAGGAGAATAATCGGATTCATACCTTTCCCAAGGGGGTTAGTGCTATGTGAAATGCAATCAGTCTCGTCCAGGATTTGAACCGGAGTCGCCGTGTCCATTACCTACGACGATAACCATTACACCACAGGCACCTCCGTATTTGATCCATCTATAAATGTTTGATATAAATCATAACATTATATATGCAATGTTCTGTTACGATATATTTAATCCTACTTTTATTTGCCTATAATGATTACAATCCTCTCTTTATATATTTGCTACACATATCCTTTCTAATAAAAATTATCTGTTCACAATTACATCTCGAAAAATTCTAATAATTTACC
>CAUZXS010003221.1:7500-102500 GCA_963585895.1 Sepioteuthis lessoniana | reverse complement strand
CGTCTAAATTGTGTTATCAAGGAGACCAGACCGTTATTTTTTCTACTCCAGAATTTTAGATAGTTCTGGTACCAGACCTTGTTGGGCGGGTCGCTTAAAGAGCAAATCTATTTTGCAACCCCGATTACTGCCTGCACTTTAAGTATCGCCCTTCTACTATTTTTTTCGACAGTTTTACCTCAATCATTAAAGGATCATTTTACCAAAATCGAATGTCTAAAATAATTCGTTACTGGGTCACTGTAATATTGTGAGGTTAGTGGATTGGTTTCGGTTTCTCTGTTTTTAATGGCATATCAACCTTTGTAGGTTATTTAATGTCAAAGCTGTTCTCCTTGAAGAACAGTAGTTGTACTATTTAACCCATAGCTGGGAGGATAAGGGGGTTCAATACCTTTCCCAAGGGTATTTGTCCGAAAGTGAACGTAATAGCGTGACTGGAGTACGAACTCGCGTACTACGATTCCGCAGTCCATCGCTTTAACCATTACACCAGGAGGACACCCCCTGGGGTTAGTGGAGGACTGCTATGTCGGTTTGGGCTATTCTTTACTGAGAAGAGAAGCACTCAAAAAACACAATTCAACTTTTAGTGTTTGAACGATTCGTTAATTTATTCCCTTTCTTTAATGTATCTGGACAACCATCACCATATATGGTGAGCTTCTTCATTAATCGTAGGATTAAGATTTCTCATTCTGCATTTACACTCAGACTCCAAAGGAGAAACAGAAACTGGATCATGAAATCAAATATATCCTTGGGTTCATACCTGTCATCTTACCGGACATTTGAGTGTTTAATGTTCAGCTGGTCTCAAAGGATTTTGCAGGGTTATTTTTTGGCTATGCGGAAGGGAACCAGCAAAATATCCGTCTCGCCGAGCATAGTTTCTATTTGTGCGTTTCTCTCTCTGATAAAACGACCTTGTGTCATTTACTAACACGGTAAGAATTTGGTTAGATACGTTCGACTGGGGTTCATTGAACATCCCATTACCACTTCGGTTTTGGGTGGTTGAATCTTCCGAGCTCCACCAGCACACAGAGACCTAGTACTCGAGTGCTAGATCAATCAAATCTTTTTTACTGACGAGTGTTGGATGTTCCAAATCGCCCAGTGAGATAAAAAAAAGCATTCATTTTAAATGCTCGCCCAAGCATCCAATGACCGATATAATAAAATGAGTTTTTTTCCAGGCAACAGTCGTGTCAATACTGCTATATGGATGCACTACATGGACGCTGTTTTTTCTTTCTCTTTTTTTGGGAGGGGGTTGCTGTGGTAGCTTAGGCAGCTTTAGGCTTTTACTTTTTCTTCTAAACTACTGATAGGGCTCTAAAAATTTTTAGCTTTTAGAAAAGATTCAAAAACGTTTTGCCGTGTTCGCTGACATTTGGACAGAGTCATATATTCAATTTGGGTTTATAGTAAGCGTGTCTTTACATTTAAAACGCACAGTTTAAGCATTATTTTACAAACAAAAATACAGCATAACATTTTGTAAAATTCAGCATTTTAAATTCATAGGACTGAAAGACATACTGACCAATATTGAAACATTTTTCCTCTGTTGGCACGTGAGTTCAAATCATTCCTCTACCTTTTAGCGTTTATTTACTACTGAATTTTAGGTATGTTTGGAGACGGTCTACTGTTCGAGATGGGGGTGGGGAGGGCTACTAATTTCATCCATTTTTATTTTTTTATTTTTTTTTATCCGTAGAATCCTTGAAGGTGTACGGGCAAAAAACCTACAAGCGACATTAATATTTGTCGACTTTACCAAGGCCTTCGATTCCATTCACAGAGGAAAAATGGAACGAATCCTACTAGCGTACGGAATACCTAAAGAAACCGTAGCAGCTATAACGATTCTCAATAGAAACACCAAAGTAAAAGTACAATCACCAGATGGAGACACAGAATACTTCGACATTGTAGCAGGAGTACTACAAGGGGACACGCTGGCTCCGTACCTCTTTATCATTTGTCTAGACTACGTACTTAGAACATCGATTGACAAAATCAGAGAGAATGGCTTCGAGCCGACGAAGAAAAGAAGCAGAAGGTACCCCGCAAAAACAATTACCGACGGCGACTACGCCGATTACATAGCGATACTGACAAATACACCCGACCAAGCCGAAACACTACTGCATAGTTTGGAACAAGCAGCCGCAGGAATAGGCCTCTATGTTAATGCACACAAAACGGAATATATGTGCTATAATCAAACGGTGGACATCTCCACTCTAGACGGAACCTCTCTTAAACTAGTAGACAAATTCACTTACCTAGGAAGCAGCGTCGAATCAACCGAAAAGGACATCGACACGAGGTTTACGAAAGCATGGACAGCTATCAATAGGCTATCGATTATATGGAAATCAGACCTAACCGATAAAATGAAACGCAGTTTCTTCCAGGCAGCGGTCACATCGATACTGCTATACGGGTGCACTACATGGACGCTAACAAAACGGCTGGAGAAAAAGCTAGACGGCAATTACACAAGAATGCTGCGTGCAATCTTGAACATGTCCTGGGGACAACACCCCACAAGACAACAACTGTACGACCACCTGCCTCCTATCACGAAAACTATTCAAGTTAGACGAACCAGACATGCAGGACACTACTGGAGAAGCAGGGATGAACTCATAAGTGATGTACTCTTATGGACCCCCACACATGGCCGTGCAAAAGCAGGACGACCAGCTTGAACATACATTCAGCAGCTGTGTGAGGATACAGGATGTTGTCCTGAAGACCTGCCTAGGGCGATGAACGATAGGGAGGAGTGGCGAGAGAGGATCAGGGATATCCGTGCTACCAGCGTGACATGATGATGATGATGACATGGACGCTAACTAAACTTGACGGCAACTACACAAGAATGCTGCGAGCAATATTGAACAAGTCCTGGAGACAGCACCTACCAACAGCAGATGTACGGCCACCAACCACCCATCACGAAAACTATCAAAATTAGACGACCGAGACATTTAGGACACTGCTGGAGAGGCGGGGATAAACTCATTAGCGACATACTCCTGTAGAGCTCTTCACATTGACGAGCAAAGGTAGGACGACCAGCTAGAACCTATATACAACAGCTCTGTACCGATACAGGATGTAGCCTTGAAGATCTACAGGGAGCGATGGACGATAGGGATGGGTGACGAGAGAGGGTCAGGGAAATCCGTGCTGGCGGTGTGACATGATGATCAAGGTCCTGCCTAATGAGGAACAAAACCCTGATGCGGAACCTGGAAACTATTCCTAAACTACAATGACTGGAAATAATTCTATGTGCACATGGTCAAGGTTGGATGTAGGATTGGCAGTTGCTCAGGCAGCAATTCTCCCGCTCTACATATCCCCGATATTTTCCAAAGGAAAAAAGCAAGCATCGATTCTGCTTGGGGGCAGTGTGGTCATGATCTGCCTAGGTGATCATAAGCTTCTAGTTTTTACTTTAAAGTTTGCTTTCTCCTTGATTTGTTGCTTCTGATGTCTAGAAGTTCCATTCAATTTTACTATTCTGTCCACAGGTTGAAGGACATAATGGCGGAATGCTGAAAGAAGACGTTTCACGGGGTCGGACATATTTCAAAGTTCTCAGACATCAGTGTAAACCATGCAGTTATTGAATGGTGTTTGAGGGACGAGAAACAACCACTTGAAGGCTTCCACGACGATCGAAAGATGAAATTATGAAGTGATTCGGGCCTGCATGGATTGATTTCTTTTGTTTCTTTTTTAAGGGCATATAAACTTTTGTGGGTTATTTGATACCAAAGCCATCCTTTTAGAAGAACTATTCAGTTCAGGTGTGTAGTCAATTGGTGCAGTTTACGCTAGCGCACAAAGGATATGACAATCACCATTGTCATAATAAACCCCAGAAAGGAAATGTGGCTGGAGTGTGGATGACGTCATGCCCAGAAGAGATGGGCTGAGAACTTGGAAGATTTAGAAAAAGACTCAGTGGACGTGCGACCATGGTGTTGAGAAGTTAAGGTCTGATTATGTTGTTGAGAAGTTGAGGTCTGACCAGGCAGCTGAGGATTTGAGACTGGACCATGCAGGCAGACAATTGAGAGTCTGCCATTGGGGCAGAGAATGGAGTTCTCTGTCATAGAGATGAGTTTTCTACCGTTGCGGTGGCGGTTAAGTTTTTCGGGTCCCGATCAGCGAAGATGAATTGATATCTAAAACACCGCGAGATGTGTCGAACATTGCGGGTGTTCTTAGCATAGTATAATTACGAAAGACTCTTAAGAATTTTCTTAAGAATTTTCTCTCCTTTTGTTTGGAAGAACTGAAATCAGAAGTTAATAATAAACAGTTCTTACCTGAACAACAGTCTGCCTGTGTGTTTGCATATGTATATGTACTGTTGTTATTGATATCATTATGGTTGTTGTATACAAGATAACTATCCACTTACTAATCCTATCTAAAACCATTTAAATGTATGATTATAAATGACTGATGTGAAATTACTACTTTTACATAACAATATTTGAAACCATTAACTATGTGCAAACAAATGAATTAACTTCATTTAAAATTACTCACTACAAAATATTTACAAATTATACTGGCTCATTGGGCTAGTGGCTAGAGTGTTCGCCAATGATCCGGGAGACCTAGGTTCAATCCCAGGTCACATCATACCGAAGACTTTAAAGATGGTACTTGATACCTCTTTGCTTAAAACACAGCAATATAAGGTACGTATCAAGGGAAAAGTGGAGCAATCCAGGGAAAGGAGTAGCGCCCTCCCCTAAACCTCGGCGTAGTAGTTATTGAAAAAGGAGCCTTCTGGTTGCCCTCGACCACGATCACCAACTATACTATATATATCTTAAGAAGATTTGTCATTAAATAAACTACAAGGGTTTATATGCCGTAAAATCAAAACACCACTGTTTTTTTTTTACAAGGATGGCTTTGGCAATGAATAGCCCACAAAGGTAGATATGGCATTAAAAAAGAAACTGAAACACAAAACGTAATTTCGATGATGTATAAGAAAGATAGTTTTATCTTCGTAAAATTTCAAAATGTACGCAGTGTGTATATTTTTCTTTTTTAAGAAGAGGAATTATATTGTGAATTGAATTACCATGACCAGAAAATCCGGCAAACACCCACGCACGACATACGGAATCACTGGACAGCTGTTTCGACCTTATAAAAAAAAAAAAAAAAAAAACTATTACCAACGCTGACTACGCCGAGGATATAGCACTTCTGGCAAATTTACCCGCAACAGCCGAAACCCTGCTGCATAGTCTGGAACGAGCCGCTACAGGCATCGGCCTCCATGTCAACGCACACAAGACGGAATATATGTGCTTCAATCAAACAGGTGACATCTCCACACTAAACGGTAGCACTCTGAAACTAGTCGACAAGTTCACCTACCTTGGGAGCAGTCTCCCATCAAACGAAACAGACATCGACACACGACTACCAAAGGCATGGACAGGTATCGATAGGCTATGGGTCATATTGAAGTCAGACCTGACCAATAAAAGGAAGCGCAGTTTCTTCCAAGCAGCAGTCATATCGATACTGCTATATGGATGCATCACGTGGAAGCTAACAAAACATATGGAGAAAAACTTGACGGCAATTACACAAGAATGCTGTGAGCAATATTGAACAAAACCTGGAGGCAGCACCCCACAAAACAGTAAATGTACGACCATCTAGCACCCGTCACGAAAACTATCAAAATCAGATGAAACAGACATGCGGGACACGGCTGGAGAACTAGGGACGAGCTCATAAGTGATGTACTCCGGTAGACCCCTTCACAGGGACGAGTGAAGGCAGGACATCCCGCTCGAACATACATACAGCAGCACAGTGCCGATACTGGATGTAGCATGGAAGACCTGCCACAAGCAATGGACGATCGGGAGGGGTGGCAAGAGAGGGTCAGAAATATCCGTGCTGAGAGCGCGAGATGATGATGAGGTCTCATCAGCAATCTGTGGCCGCTGGTTCGATCTCCAGTGGTTGAGATCACAGTATACACTGCTGATGAGACCTAATAAGTTCGAAACAGCAGACCAGTGTTTCCTTATGTCGTTCGAAAGTGTTCGTTGGATTTTCAATTCAATTCACAATATACTCAGTGTGTCTTCCTTCCCTGTCACATTTCAATGCACTGCTGGAAGGATTCTTCTGGGATGCACCTCAGCTCAGTCGTTACGTTCAGCTTGGATGGCCTCCACGGCTTAAATTGTGTTCCGTTGATGATTCCCTTGAAATTGAACAAAAGAGAAAAGTTATACGGAGCAAGATCAGGTGAATTAGGCGGTTGTTCCAGTACGGTGATTTTCCTTTCGGCTAACGCTTGCCGGATACTTAGCATACCCAGTCCCGTTACTTTTCAGACAGACGTTGGATATCTAGAATGTTCAGTAAATTACAAAGAATAAGTTTCTTGCGTAGCGTAATGATTAGCAGGTTAGACTAGTAAACCAGTGTTCAAATCTCATTGGGCGCACAAAAGTTTGAAAATATTTACTCTGGAACAGCAAACTGACGACTCTATTCAAACAAGAAGGGAAAAGATAAAGCTGATAAGCAAGATAATGGACTTGATTTGATCAAAAATTTACGACAGAAAAACGTAATTTTTTTTTTCAAAAGTCAGGAATGCAATTAGAAATATTGAAGTTGGAAATGAACACGACGAACTAAGTTCAATTCCTGGACGTGGATGTTTGCATTTCCCCCAGAACTTACACCCTTGGGAAAGGTTTGAATCCGACTGTTCTTCCTCCAGCTATGAGCAAATAGTAGGCAAGACTGAGCTCTGTAACCTTTGTATGACAACCAGTTTAGGAGAAGGAAAACTCAGAATCCAAACCTGTTATAATCAGCTTAAAAATGGCTATGAATAGGCAAATGCATACAATTAGAAATACGGTTTCTCCAAACGAGAATTATTATTTTTATAATTATTAGGAGCGCCTGTCGATCTCACCCCTCTGATGTAAGGTCTTGCATATCAGCATCAAATTCTTTATTCTACAGTCCTTCCATCTTGTAAAATAAATAGGGATTTTAGTTCGATACTTTTTATAGACAAAATTGGAGTAATACTTGGAATCATTTAAATTTGTTGACTTATACTGAAATGAAATTTTAGAAAGGAGAATGTTTGATCATTTGATTGAGCGTATCTACAAATGGTGTTTACAAATTATATATCTAATATATATGTAAAAACAAAAATTGGTATTAAATAACCATTAATAGTTGATATGCCATAAAACCAAAGCAAACCAAACCAAAGCATATATATTTAATACATATGTATAAATAGGATTTGGCATTAGAAGACAATCAAAGGCTGATATGCCATAAAACCAAAGCAAACCAAATCGTGTATACATAAACAAGTGCCGGTGGTATAATGGTTATCGTCGTAGGCAATGGACATGACGATACGAGTTGAAATCATCAACGAGGCAGATTGCATTTCACACAGCACAAATACCCTTGGGAAATGTATGAATCGAATTGTTTTCCCTTCATCTATGGATAAATAGTATGGTAGACTTGGTTCTTCAGCTTTGGAGAGGTAACCAGTCTACGAGAAGAAAACTCTAAATTGAAACCCGTTCGATTCCGCTTAAAAATTGATCTTGAGTCATATCCTACTCGTGCAGAGAGGCTGGTAAACACACACACACACACACGCACACACACACACACACACACACACACACACACACACACATATATATATATATATATATATATATATGTGTGTGTGTGTTATAAAATAACCTATGATGGTTGATATGCCATAAAACCTAACTAAAACAACAAAATTTAGAGAACAGAAATGGGATGAAAAAATAGTATGGGTACTTTAAACAACAAGCTAGGGAGAATGCACAAGAGATGTCCTGGATATGGCTATGAAAGGGAAACCTAAAAAGAGAAACTGTAATTGAATTTATAACAGCACAAAATTACGAAACAAGGAACAATAATATCAAAGCGAAAATTGATAATGCGCAAAAGAATCCCAAGTGTGGATAATGAGGATCCAAGGGTGAGACTATAAATCGCATATTAAATGACTGCAGCAAAGTTGCACAGAAGGAGAACAGACACAGACAAGACTAGGCGAAAAGGCGCCCCACTGAGAAATGTACAAGAGATTAAAACTTAGCCATGCTACGAAATGGTATAAACACAACACAGAATCCGTCCAAGAAAATGAGACGTACTCTCTGGGACTTTGAGATGCAAACTGTTTCCAGAAGACCACACCTAGTGTAAAGTAACAAAGATAAAAGGAACTTGTCTTCTCGTAAATTTTACTGTTTCCTCAGACCGCAATGTGTAAATGTGAACAAAAAAACTATTAGCGGTATCTTGAATGAGAACTAAAAACGCTGTGATAAAAACAAAGCAGTTGTGCTATGGAACTGGTATCCAGCGCTGATATCAGTTCCATAGTACAATATCTAAAAAAGTATTCATGCCCAACAACTGAATTTTGGAATTTTCTAACCGAAAACACAATATAAGAACAACAAAATAACAAGAAAAAACTACAGATTCTTGTGGCACTACATATCAGAAATATACAACTCAAACTAAATAGAATTAATTTTGATTCCAGTGCTAATCTACTAAAATGTCATAAGCTACTGACACTATTTATAGAAACACATTCGAAAAGTAAACGCTACACAATACAACAGTACACAAAAGTTCATTCTTACACAGTAGTAATGTACATACAAAAGTTACATCCCTTTTGTAATACATCCTCCCCTGATGATGGCCCAAGATTGGGCAGAAAGTGCTTGGGAAATATCTAATTATGGAAGGTTTATCAACCAATTACCGCCGAATATCATAAGATCGATTCGGCAACTCGAAAAGATTAATAAAAACTATGTAGACGAAAAATGTTTATAATGTTCAATCAAATATGTATCAATGAAGAAATGCAGCCAAAATATACATATTAGTTTTTATATATATTTAATAAAATGGATGTTTATCTGTGACCACTTGTTTCATGCTATCTTTCCTCGGCAGTCATCAGGTAGAAAACGAAATATTTTGGAGAAATTGAAAAATCGAAAAGATAGTCAAAATAATTTTTACGTTAGAACTGCGTAAAAGTCTTTTTTATGTATTTGTAGATTATATTTGCGTATTGTTGTGTGTGGTCGTAGATGTGATTACTAGTGTGTGTGTGTATGTGTGTGTTTGATGATACATGCACGTGGCAGATTTGAGATTGTCTCACGAACATGTGTATTGCGATGTCTATCAAAAGATGGCGGAAGTGGAGAGACAGTTAGGGATTTGGCCGAATAATTTTTCTCTTGCGTATAGTGATGATCTTAGCTGAGGGATAAAGTTATCATCATCATTGCCTTATGAAGAAAATACATCTTCTGCTTAAAATGTAAGTATATTTGGTCTATCACTAACGCACCTTGTGAGGTAGTGACAACTATAAACTTTTGTAATAGAGTTCTGAGACAGTCTGTCTGTGGATGATAATATATACGTCCCCCCATGGGGGTTGAGCATTCTGGTGAAGGAATTTTCGGCCGCCGCTCGTATAATCCAAAGCTCTTCGAAAGAATTGAGCACTCTGGTAGCCGATAGTGTATAAAAATGTAAACAAACGGCTGCTGCTGTTACTACATAATACCTTAAAAATTCCCTTAGCCAAACGGGGTACGCTTGTTGGCAGAGCGGTCTGAGACTTAGTCTAACGTAAAGTTGGATGGGTTTCGTTCCCGGCTTCGAGCGTCCTACATGTCTAGCCACACTGATGAGTTCTGATAGAATGAAACAGTGTGTCTGTGGATGACAATATATATATATATATATATAAAGATTGGAAGAATTGGATATCAGTGGATGAATCAAGACAATTTAGACTAGAATATTGTTAAGATTGGCCATTATACTCATAAGAGTCTTGGGGACTAAAGAAGACTTGCAGTGAATCAGACTCCAGTGAAAGACCACCAGAAAACCTGATGCGAAATCTCACACGAGAAGACTTGATCATTACTAAGAAAAGGAAACTTTATGAGAGAAATAGAATCTCTTCTAAAAGCCGTGCAAAACAACGCCATAAGGACAAACTATGTTAAAACAAAAACTGATAAGATGGTACAAAATAGCAATTGTAGGTTAGGTGGTGATTAATCACTTAATTAGCGAATGCAGTAAATAAGCGCAAAAAGAGTATAAAACTAGATATGACTGGGTGGGAAACGTAATGCACGAGGAGTTGTGCAATTTTTTAAAAATATTATATGACTATACGAATAAGTTCTATATGCACAACTTAGAATCTATCCTGGAGAATGAAACACAAAAAACATCTATTGGATTTTACGATATAGACGGATCACCTAATATCAGCCAGACGACTAGACTTAATGATAGTCAACAAAAAAAAGAGGACCTACTGTTGGGGCAGACCACAGGATAAAACTGAAGGAAGGTGAAAAGAAAGATAAGTACCTGGACCTTACTTGGGAGCTGCAAAAACTATCGAACAAGAAGGTGACGTTCGTACCAATTCTAATTGGTGCACTCGGTAAAGTCATTAAAGGATTGGTACAGAGACTGGAGGACTTGTAAATAGGAGGAGGAGTGGAGACTTGAAAAGTCTCCACTCGAACATTATAAATATCAACCAGAATACTGAGAATAGTCCTGGAGAGTTGAGGAAATATGCTGTCATTTAAACTCCAGCAGAAGACGATCGGCTAAAGCTAGTGGGAAAACTCCCAAATAATAATAATAATAACGATAATGTGAATGCAGCAAATTAGCACAGAAAGAGTATAAGACTAGACACAACTAGCAGAACAAGGTGATCCACAGGGAATTGTGCAAGAAATTTCAATCTGACCATACGAACAAATAGTACATGTATAACCTGGCAGCTATCCTGGAGAATGAGACACAAAAACTCCTATGGGATTTATCATACAAACAAATCGCCTAATCTCGGCTCGACGACCAGATCTTATAATAATCAACAAAAAATAGAACTTGCAAAATTGTGGACTTTGCTGTCCCAGGTGATTACAGAACAAAATTGAAAGAAAATAAAAAGAAAAAGAAGTGCCTGAAACTTGCTAGGGAATTGAAAAAAACTGCAGAATATGAAAGAGACGTTTATACCTATTATAATTGGTGCTCTTGGTACAGTCACGAAAGGATTATTGAAGGGACCAGAAGGCTTGGAAATAACAATACAAGAGGAGACCATCCAAACTACTACATTACTGAGAGCAGTCTGAATACTGAGAAGAGTCCTGGAGACTTGAGAAGACTTGTTGTCACTAAAACTTCAGCGATAGACCATTAGCTAACGCTGATGTGAAAAACTCCGAGGTAGTATGTCGCAAACTAGCACAAAAAAGTACTACACTAGACATGGTGGGGTGGTCCTCGTGGTGTAATGGTTAAAGCGCTGGACTGTGGAATCGAAGTAAGCGAGTTCGAACTCCAGTCGCGACATAACGTTCACTTTCGGCCAAATACCCTTGGGGAAGGTATGAACCCTCTTATCTTCCCAGATATGGGTTAAATAGTACCACTACTGTTCTTCTAGAAGGATGGTTTTGGCATTAAATAACCTAAAAAGGTTGGCATGCCATTAAACAAAGAAACTAAACCAAACCAAACTAGACTAGACATGACTGGGTGTGGAAATGAGTCCGCTGGAAATTGTGCAAAATATTGAAATTCGACCATACTGCTAGATGGTATTTGCACAACTAGAATCCGTCCTGGAGAATGAGATTCAAAAAATTCTCAGGGATTTTGAGTAAGAAACAGATCATCTAATCCCGGCTAGATGATCAGACCTAGTGATAGTTGACAAAAAAGAGAACCTGCCGAATAGTGGACTTATTGTTCCAGCCGGCCATAGAGTGAAAATCAAAGAAAACGAAAAAAAAGAAACAAATACTTAGATCTTGCCAGAGAAATGAAAAGGCTATGGAACATGAAGGTGACAGTTATACCAATTGTAACAGGTGAACTTGGAACGGTCCCAGAAGTCTTAGTAAAAGGGCTAGGGGAGTTAGAAATCGTGTGACTCGCGGAGACCATCCAAACTACAGCATTCGTAAGGTCGGTCAGAATACTGAGAATAGTCCTGGAAAACAGAGAAAACTTGCTGTCACTCAGACTCCAATGAAGAACCATCAACTGGTGTGAAAAATTCGCAAACACTAATAGTAATAATATTATTGTTTCTGAAACATAATCTGATAACAGGCTTATGTGATATTCAATGACACAATCTATTCTCACACTATCTTCAGAAATAATATTGTCATGGTTAGACGAGGTTTTTTCTCGATGCCATATAAAACGAACTATAGAGACGACTCAAAGTAATTTTTATCTTTCTCTTCTCCCATTTTCTACTTTTCCTCCTTTCAATCCAACTTTCTCTACTTGTAATATAATGGCCGAGGGATTTCGTTTTATGCCTTTGGGTTTTAGTTGGGCTGAGAACCTTTCGGCTCAGTGCATGGGTTACTTAGGTACAATATTAACACAGGTGTTCACGGGCGCGCGCGAAGCGGACGTGTCGCTCAGAGATGTCACAATGGCCCAGATGGGAAACGGGGCTAGCAAGTGCGAATGATGTCACGCACCGGAAGCGCGCAGAGGATTTGGGGATTTTTTGAAAAAGTCAGTTAGTTCAGTTGAGACCTGCCTCGGGAGAAGACAGGTGTCTTTCGCTTGCTCGCGGAGGCCTTGGGCAGGTGGCGCACGAGATTGGGGGGGGGGCAGATGAAAAATTCAGAATAGGAAAAATGTGTATCTCTCTCCTAATATCGAAGAACCTTTAAACTCAAAGGTAATAAAAAATTTCGTACCTGAACTAAGAAGTCGTAAGTATTTTTCGTGTTTCGAGATTCCTATGTTCTATGTTATACATATATATGAACATTATACGTCCATTTCACGCATAGCCGTATCTGGCTATGGTACATCTGTCTTGCCAAGTCGACTTGGGCTGTAGAATACACTGACTGCACCTCAGCAGAGGGGTAAGCCCCCATCTCCAATGAGTGTCCTGTTTATGACACTAAACAATGTGATGTTGAGGTTCCAATAATGCTGGAGCTTTGGGGAATACAGAGCACTCATTCATTGCCATTGCTTCCAGGTCCACACTGGCCTGGCTTGGTAGCATCTGATAGGGACCTATCTATGGGTTAAATAGAACTAATGGCATACTTATGCTAAACTCAACTGTTTGACTAAACTGAATAGCTCGAAAAATAATGATTTTGACAATAAAACCGTACTTATGCTAAGCTGAAACCGTACTTACATTTAAACCGTGTACTTATGCTAAACTGAATTATTTGAAATAGAACATTTTTTGACATTGAAATTGTACTTACACTATACTGAATTGTTATATATAGAACTGATTTGAAATTTAACTGAGTGTAAACGAAATCTGTATTTATACTAATTCGAATCAGCTGAATTAGAAATGTTTGACTAAGCGGAATAGCTTGAAATAGAAACGTTTTTGACAACTAAACTGTGTATTCATGCTATACTGAATTGTTTGAAATAGAACTGATTATTTACATAAAATGGATTTGGAGTTAAATAACTAACAAAGATTGATATGTCACAAAAACCAACCAACCAACATATACTTCAATCTTTTGTATGTCTGTTTCTTTAAATTTACTTTCCCTTCAAATATTATTTTCTCTTCGCTTTCTTTCTTTCTTTCTTTCTGTTCATTTGAAATATTTCGAAGGATTTCAGTTGGCAGATGCTCTTACATCCTCCACCCACAACACAACTGATTCTGCCTCGTCCTCTGAGCAGAGAAAATTAGAATACATTTATCTTATATGCATCTTAAAATAGACCAAGAAAATCTTCCCTCAAAAACATCCAAAACAATTTAAGGATAAAATGACAGATAATGGAGCAAGGAAGGAATCAGTAAGTCATGGTATTTTAACACTCCCACATTCGAAACGAAACTTTTAATAATGAAAATATAAATAGAAGGAAACAACATGTAAACAAAGAAAAGATAGAATCATTGTTTCTTATTCTCCACATGTAATATCAACGATCAATATTTCCAAATTGATAACTCTACTGGTATACCTCCGATTATTTCGTTTCGAGTTAGGTCGTTCTGTAACATATTGACATCCGACTCAGCCGTCGATCAGGGAACGGGTGCATCCAGTCGAAAATATCAGGGTATAACATTGACTGTGGACTGGTTGAATTGGGTGCTGATGTGACACTCACAGGAAGCAGGTGTACGTCAAACAATGATATAACCCGGTGCGACAGGAAGTTCAGAAAGTTTAGAGGCAGTGAGATGGAGTCAGAAGTTGAAGTCAGTAAGCTGCAGTTCGAGGTAGTGAGAACCAGACCCAGCAGAGAGCTGGGCCCTCAGGGACCCCGGGTGAGCAGCCCAGTAGAATGAGAAAAGAAGTGCTGCCAAAGACGGAGGAACTGGGGGTCAATATGTTGCAGTTTTTTGTTCAGTCTTCAACTCACCTCTAACACATAACCCTTTCGCAACCATTTCGAATAAAGTGGGAGGTATATTTTTCTAAAGAAATGTGTTCGTTCGACATTATTGTGTTGACTAAGTTTCCGCATGCATATCTGTATGTATTATACGGCTATGCAACAGTTTTTTATCCTACATCGTTTGTCAAAAAATATGGCAAATAAAAATCAAGTTGAAGTGTGTTTTATTCGACTTTACATCTGTCCGCCACAAATATTGAAGTCGTAATATCACTCTAAAAGCGTTAAAAGCACATAACATCATGTTACTGTACAATAAATAAGAATAAAAGTTTATAAAATCACTATAATCCATAGCCATAAATATCTGTGATGTAAATAAACAAATTGAATGTAAATATTAGTAACTTTACCATAAATTAATTTATTTTCTACCGTCCAAAAATAATTTTAATCATTCTATTTATTATTAACATTACAAAATCATTTTGTTTTATAATGTCTAAGAGCCAACTATATTCACTAATAAAGAGTCAGCGATGTATTGTAAAGATCATCAAATTGTAAACGTCTACATTTACAAGTACGTATGTACATGTTTTCGTAAATTTTGATGACTTTTTTTTCATCATCATCATGTCGCGCTGGTAGCACGGATATCCCTGACCCTCTCTCGCCACTCCTCCCAATCGTTCATCGCCCTAGGCAGGTCTTCAGGACAACATCCCGTATCCTCACATAGCTGCTGAATGTATGTTCGTGCTGGTCGTCCTGTTTTTCACGGCCATGTGTGGGGGTCCATAAGAGTACATCTCTTATGAGTTCATCCCTGCTTCTCCAGCAGTGTCCTGCATGTCTGGTTCGTCTAACTTGAATAGTTTTCGTGATAGGAGGCAGGTGGCCGTACAGTTGGTGTCTTGTGGGGTGTTGCCGCCAGGACTTGTTCAAGATTGCACGCTGGAAATTTAAAATAGATTCTTATTGACCAAATATTATCAAAAATGTATTCATAAATAAAATACAACACTGGGAATGGTTATTTGTGGTTTAGCCTGGCCACAAGTAAATTCGGAGGCAAGTAAATTCGATTTAAGTCGTTTTTCGACTTAAGTCGCCTCTTCTGGAAATAATTACTGACATAAGTGAAGTATATCTGTACTTATTTTGCTTAATGAAAACTAATTAATAACGATGGCCAGCGGTTTAGATTAATTACAAAACTAAAAGGCGTAAATATCTTCTTTTTAAAATATATATTCATGAATTTATACACGAAGTAAGCCACTTTTTTCATTACTTCTAAAATCTATTCTGAGCAAGAACATTTTAAGAAGTCTTGATCTATCAAAAAGAAAAAAAATGTCAATTTGTTTTTAGTTGGTTCCGATGATTGAGAATAAAACTAACAAAGTGATGCCGACATCCTTTTCGTATCAAAGCTCTTAGAAAAGATATTATTCTATTAGAGCCTTGTCCTATCGCCAGTCATACTGATTATAATTTGACAGTGGCATGCTACAATAAGTCCGGAAAATAGGCGGTAATTCCATTCAATTGTCAGACTACTATTTTCATAATTACCTTTAAACTGACATCAGTTTTCTGTCTGTCATGACGAACCAAGGGCAAAGCAATTTATGCCATTGTTGTATGGCTACATTTGTTATAATTAGCAATGGAAATAGCAAATGGTTGATGTCAATTTACTGACACAAATTACGAAGAAGGAAGATTTGCCTTTCTTTGTGATTATTTCTAAGTACCATTATCAGCCACTGTCAACAAAAGATTGAGATGACCAGAGATCTGCCTCGAGCTGAGTTAAAAATCTGATGTTCGCCTTCCTTTGTTCAAGAGCTGATGTTCTTTTTACAATATGGGATTATTGAGGTTTATGCCTTTTTTGTTTTTTTTCTCATGTCATATCAGTTTTCGATATCAATAGAAGATCACAGTGGTCAGGTTTAAGCCAGTTTTTAGCTGTTTAAATACAATATTTCTTTAATTCTGTATGTTTAGGAGTAGATATCATGTTTCAAAAGTCAGAATATTAATGTCTATGTCTTACTGATTCCTTTATCAACTGTCAATATTCACAAGAACATCGACCTTTTTATCAAAAAATGCACTTATCTGAATTCAGTCTTCACTACTCTCTGTCGATATTCATGAATAGATTTTTTTCTCGAATATGGAGTCTCAAGGTTCATGCCTAAAATATTCATCATGCGTAATATCAGACGCCAGTGTTCTGAAAAGACGAATACGTTTACCAATGATATATCTCTTTGATCTATTCAAATGTAGCCTTTATCTTTGTTTTGTTTTGTTTTGTTTTTAACAAAGTTTCTACACACTAAGAACACCCTCCAGTATTCACCATTTTTTTATAAAAACAAATAGCAATTTAAATTATTGGTAACAAATTCTTTAAAGTAAAATTTTAAAAAAGAGAATCAGTTAGATATTAACAAATAAAGACTTCTTCTTCTTCTTCTTCTTCTTCTTCTTCTTCTTCTTCTTCTTCTTCTTCTTCATTTTGTCAGATTTCTTCTTCTTCTTCTTCTTCTTCTTCTTCTTCTTCTTCTTCTTCTTCTTCTTCTTCTTCTTCAAACCAGAAACAAGGTGGGAATGTCTTCATCATCTTCTAAGCACAAATGTATTAGCTCAATCTCTAAAATAAATTTATAATGGAACTATTGTATAGAATGTTTTTTCCGTTAAATATAATTAAAAAAAATGTTTTTGGTCTGCATGAGGGTTTCGATATATTTTGAATCTGAAATTAATTATATATTCGGTTGCCATTGACATTAAGCACTCACTTGGAGATTCCAATTCACCGAGGATTACAACTTAACAGTCTAAACCCAAGACTACTTTCTTCGGCTTATATATATATATATATATATATATATATATATATATATATATATATATATATATACGCTCCCCCATGGTGGTTGAGCTCTCTGGCGAAGGAATTGTCGGCCGCCGCTAGCGTAATGCAAAGCTCTTCGAAAGAATTGAGCACTCTGGTAGCCGATAGGGTATAAAAAAATGTAAACAAAGGCTACTGCAACAGTTGCTAAATAAATACCTTAAAAATTCCTTTAGCCAACGTGGTCCGCTTGGTGGCCGAGAGGTCTCAAACTTAGTCTAACGTAAAGTTGGATGGGTTTCGATCCCGGCTTCGAGCGTCCTGCGTGTTTAGCCATACTGAAGTGTTCTGATAGAACGAAACAGTCTGTCTGTGGATGACTATATATAATAATCCACAAAAATTTTCGTATGAGCCTTAAAACATCCACTTCCGATATATATATATATCGGAAATGGATGTTTTAAGGCTCATACGAAAACTTTTCTCGCGTAATATAAACTTTTTTGGTTAATAAAAATTTAAAAGAAATAGCCTAAATCTGTGTCTGTCTCTATCTCTGATATGTGAATCTATTCTCCACTTTCATTTATATACTCATAAATAGAGATGTTGTTTCGAAAACAGAAGTTTTGTAGCTTATGGCTTATTTATTGAGCCCAGTCGGCTGGGGCCGGAGAATACAACAACTGCATCACTGCTGAGGGGTAAGACACCGTCCTAACGAGAGCCCTTGATGTGACTCTAAACAATCTGAGGGTGAGATTCTAGCCATGCTGGAGCTTTGGGGAATGCGGAGTTCCTCTTCTCTGTCATTGCTCCCAGGTCTATTCTGACCCGGAATGGTAGTACTTTATAGGGACCTTTCTATGGGTAAAGTAGAACTGCTTCACATTTAAACTGTGTGCAAAGAAATGACTTACGCTAAACTGAATTGTTAGAAATAGATTTGTTTGATCATTTAACTGTGTGTAAATAAATAACTGATGTTTAATAGAATGGTTAGTTAAATAGTCATACTTGAGAACATTAAATTGCGTGCAAACAAATGATTAAAAGAAAATAGAATTATTTGTGTTAGACTGAAATACTGGGAACCATTTAACCATATTTACCAACCCCTCCGATCGTGCAGGATATGACACAAGGTCAGTTTTTAAGCGGGGTTTTACAGGTTTGAATTTAGAGTTTTCCTTCTCCTAGACTAGTTGCCTCACCAAGGCTGAAGAACCTAGTCTGTCCTACTTTTAACCCATAGCTGGAGGGAGACTAATTGGATTCATACCTTTCCCAAGGGTACTAGTGCTATGTGAAATGCAATCAATCTCGTCCAGGATTTGAACTCGTGTCGCCGTGTCAATTTCCTACGACGGTAACCATTACACCACGGGCCCCTCCATGATCATTTAACTGAGAGCAAAAGAATGAGCTTCGGCTTTTTAAAAAATGTTATCAACAAAATGTGTTTACAAATCATATATATTTAATGTATATGTATAAAAAGGATTTGGATTTAAAAATCTGCAATGGTTGATATGCCATAAAACCCAACCAAACCAAATCATATATATTTAATGTATACGTATAAAGAGGATTTGGCTTTAAAAAACCTACAATGGTTGAGATGCTATAAAACCCAACCAAACCAAATCATATATATTTAATGTATATGTATAAAGAGGATTTGGATTTAAAAATCTACAATCGTTGATATGCCATAAAACCCAACCAAACCAAATCTTATATATTTAATATATATGTATAAAGAGGATTTGGATTTAAAAATCTGCAATGGTAGATATGCCATAAAACCCAACCAAATCATATATATTTAATGTATATGTATAAAGAGGATTTGGATTTTAAAAATCTACAATGGTTGATATACCATAAAACTCAACCAAAATAATCAAAACTTGATTTATTTTTCATGTGAATTATCTACAGGCGCTGCAAACTGAAAGTCAGTTGATTGGCTATAAGCTCTCCCATTCAGCAGTTTCAATCTTAATTCTCTCAATAAATTCATAAGTAGATGATTCGTTGGAAGATGGGACTTTTTTAGGTTCATGCCTTATTTTTTTCTTTGAACATTTTAGGGAATTAAGACTGAAGAACCCGGTCTGCCCTACTATTTACCCATAGCTGGAGGGAGAATAATTGGATTCATACCTTTCCCAAGGGTATTAGTGCTATGTGAAATGATATCAATTTATGAAAGCTACGTAATTTTTAAGGATATTGTCCCGTATTTATCGTCACGCCGCAGTTGACCAACACTATTTTTGTTTCGAATATCATTATTTGTTTCCTTCATACCTAACTCTATTTCTGATTCCTATTTCTAAATGCGTTTGCTCACATGTCTCAAGATTGGCTAACCCTAACTTTCTCTCCTAGCCAAATTACCTTTGATGTATACTGAGGATCTTAGGTTCTCTTTGCTTCCTTTCCTAATCACGTGCAACCCACATCGAATTCCAGACTGTCTCATTCTGATTGTTAGCAATAATGCCCTTGGATTTCTTGTTCTCCATAAAACGTTCTCTTTTATCACATGATGTATGATATTTTCCACATTCCTCTGTTCAGATACCTGAATATCTTTATTAGTGTTCATATGTTACGAAGGCAGCAATCGTAACTTGGTTGCATGTAAAGTTATGGTAAACGGGCGTTCAGAGACAACGGTTGCGATTACATTTCCATTACTCTACGGCAGCTTTGAAGTTGTGACCGTCAAATTTCTTCTTCTTCTTCTTCTTCTTCTTCTTCTTCTTCTTCTTCTTCTTCTTCTTCTTCTTCTTCTTCTTCTTCTTCTTCATTCTGTCCGTCTATCTGTCTGTTTCCGTAATGATTGTCCAACAACAACAACGCAAGTTTCCTTTATGTAATGACATTGAGCATAGTCTTCATAGTCGATTCTCAAAAGTCGACACTTGCTTTCCATTTTACTGTCCTCATGCGAGAGCCTTGTCGGCGGAGCATAGAATAAGCTGACTGAACACTCTGCAGGGGGTGGTTAACATCCCTATCGTTTTCAGCAGGAATACTTGATGTCATAACTCTAAATAATTTGCATCAAGCATAACTACTGGAAGCTACTATCGTTTACAAAGGTTAAATATTAGTTACTTGAAACCATATAACTTTGTACATACAAATGACAATTGAAATAGTTATCAGAAACTATACATTTGTTGAGAGCAATATTTAACAAGTCCTGGCGACAACACCCCACGTGATACCAACTATACGGCCACTTGCCTCCCATCACGAAAACTATACAGGTTAGACAAGCCAGACACGCCGGACACTGCTGGAGAAGCAAGGACGAGCTCGTAAGTGATGTACTCCTATGGACCCCCACATATGGCCAAGCGAAAGCAGGACGACCAGCCCGAACTTACATACAGCAGCTATGTGAGGACACAGGATGTAACCCAGAAGACCTGCCGGAGGCGATGAATGATAGGGAGAAGTGGCGAGAGATGGTCAGGGATATCCGTGCTGGCGACACGACATGATGATGATGATGATGATACATTTATTATCATTATTATTATTATTATTATTCACTCATTAGAGTTTTTCACATCAGCATTAGCTGATGTTCTTTCACTGAACATTGAGTGACAGCAAGTCTCCTCAAGTCTCCCGGACTCTTCTCAGTATTCTGGCTGTCTTCAATAAGGCTGTTGTTTCGATTGTCTCTACTCGGCCGCCAACTTCCAAATCTTCCAGGCCCTTTAAAAATCCTTTAGTTACCGTGCCAAAAGCACCAATCACAATTGGTACAATCGTGGGCACCTCGGGTAGTGTAATGGTTAGCAAGCTTGACTAGCAAACCTGCAAGAGTGAGTTCGAGTCTCATTGGGTGCCCCATTCAATCGGCCTTGTGCCACATCGAAGCAAAGAGCTGGGTAAATTACAATTGGTACAATCGTCACTTTCATTTTCCATCGTTTTTCAATTCTCTAGCAAGGTCGACCTACTTATCTTTCTTTTCACATACTTTCAGTTTTATTCTGTTGTCAGCCGGGACAGTAATGTCGACAATTTTGCAAATTCTCTCTTTTTTTTATTATTATTATTAGGACTGGTCTTCTGGCCGAGATTAGGTGATCCGTTTGTATGTCAAAGTCCCATAGGAGTTTATGTGTGCTATTTTCTAGGACAGGTGCTGGGTGGTGCATATATTATTAGTATTATTATTATTGATGGTATTGATAGTGGTGATTTTGGTAGTGGCGTATTTTTCGACAATTTTTCAAATTTCTTTTTTCCTTTTTTGTTGCCTATTATAAGGTCTTGTCTCCTGGCCGAGATTCGTTTGTATGTCAAAGTCCCATAAATGGGAATACTTGAAACAATGTATCTGTGTGCAAATTATTTGTATTAGATAGGAATACTTTTGAGAACAGAGAATTTATTGCAATGGTCAACCCAATTTTTGGTGCCAAGAGACAAAATATGTTTCTTAGTTTTTTTGATGGTGCTAATTCCGAAAATGACTTCAGTTTTTCGTGGTTAATCACCATTTTTGCTATACTGTAATTTCTTATTTTTGGAAAATGCGATCGTGACTGATCGTAAAAGTTAGTTAATAAACGTCGTAGAAACCGATCACTTTTGAAATAGGCCGATCAATTTATGACAGCTACGTAAAATAAATTATCTTAATTAAAAAATAAGTTTTTAACTCAAAAAAATTAAAATTGATGTACCGATATTTTTTTTTCATTTTATCGTCAAAATTCAAATTAACTGATAAACTTTAGCCGTAATGAACTTTACTAAACCTGATCATTAATGTGTCATAAAAAAGTGAAACCCTAAAATCTTCTATTTGATATTCATAAATTTATCCTAGTATGGAAGGAAACTTAGCACATACAAAGCCTTTGTTTTCACAGTTGGAAAGAAACGCTATCTAAAGACATCCCAATTGAATGCACCTATTCTATTGTACATGATGAACATCATGAAAATGGTTTCCCCAGAAGAACAGGAAAATTATTCAGGATGAAGAATTAACAAAATTCATTGAATGACTTGGAATTGGGGCTTTGGACATCGTTTGTTGACGTGGTGATAAACTTCTTAGATAATTGCTGGGTTGAAAACAACAAGGAGTTAGCGGAAAACCTTTGGCAATGTCTACAGGACATAGGTGCCTAGTTGAGTTTTAAGGTTAATTTTTGACATATCCATCAAGAAAAATTTTTTGATCATTGCACTGTGAGTGATGAGCAAGGAGAACAATTCCATCAGGATATCAAAACAATGGAAAAGCGCTACCTGGGACTGTGGGACAAACAAAGGATCCCTGACTACAGATGCAGTATCAAAAGTAACAGGTTCAAATCAACAGCTACAGCAGGAATCGGAATACAACCTACTAAAGCCTGATTGTCACAGCTGGTGAATTTCAAAAATGCAATCTGGACGTCAGGACACTTAAAAAGAACAATATGCTATAAAATTCTGTTATAAACTTGGAAAAAATGATGCCACAGAAACGTATGGAATGCTTCAGACTGCTTTTCGACCATCTTGCATGAATCGAGTATCAGTTTTTGAGTGGCATAAGAGATTCAAGGAAGGCAGAGAGTCTTTGAGGGATGATGAGAGGCGTGGGAGGAGTAAGGAAGTCAATACACCAGAGTTGATTGGGTTAGAGTTAGGGTTACTATGTTTAGGTTTTAATGGAGTTCAGGAAGAGATTCCGTCGAAAGAAGCTAGCTCTCTTCAAATCGGGTAAGTGGCATTTCCACCAGGACAATACACTAGTCTATAACTCCATCCTTGTCATAGACTACTTGACCAAGATGGGCATCAAGACAGAAAAAAAAAAAAAAGAATAAGAGAACTAGCTGAATTGTAGATTTTGCTGTCCTGGCTGATCACAGAGTAAAATTGATGGGAGGCAAATAGAAGGATAAATTCCTAGACTTTGCTAAGGAACATGAAAGTGACGGTTATACCAATTGTAATTGGTGCTCTTAGTACAGTCACCAAAGAATTGGCCTAGGGGATTTGGAAATAAGAGAACGACTGGAGGCCATCCAAAAAACAGTATGGTTGAAGTCCTTGAGACTTGAGGAGACTTGCTGTCATTCAAACTCCAGTGAAAGATCATCAGTTAATGCAGATGTGAAAAACTCTCAAAGAGTTAATAATTCTAGTTCTGTTTCGTCCGTTCATTCGCTTGCTTGTTTGTTTACAAGTGACAGTCATCTATGTACCCACCTCACAGCTAAGTGGGATATTCTTTCACCCTCCTACTCACAACAATGAGAAATACTTTTCCATCGTCCATCTCCATCGTTTGGAATATTCTTCTACATAGATGTCTCTTCTTCAGATAAAATACTGTGTTGTTTGCATAGTTCTGTTGTATTTCAAAAATTAAACGAAAATTTTAATTAAAAAATACTTTTCTGTCTAGCCCATGGCTTCACAAGAAAAATGGTTGCAAGCTGTTTGAGAAATCTTACAGATAAGAAAAAAATTTATTTTTTTTAATTAATCAAAAACAAAACAAAAAAAAGGATTTACAAAAGGCCTTTCTTTCCCCCTTTTTTCGACAGGAAAAGGTATAGTGTTCGCTTTTTAGAATGCATGGGTATAAAAAACGAATACATTTTGTCGATTGGGACACACACACACACGTACGCACACGCAAATATATATATATCATCATCATCATGTCGCGCCGCCAGCGCGGATATCCCTGACCCTCTCTCGCCATTTCTCCCTATCATTCATCGCCTCCGGCAGGTCTTCAGGGTTACATCCTGTGTCCTCACATAGTTGCTGTATGTAAGTTCGTGCTGGTCGTCCCACTCTTGCACATCCATATGTGGGGGTCCACAGGAGTACATCGCTTATGAGCTCGTCCTTGCTTCTCCAGCAGTGTCCTGCGTGTCTGGTTCGTCGAACTTGTATAGTTTTCGTGATGGGGGGCAAGTGTCCGTATAGTTGGAGTCTCGTAGGGTGTTGTCGCCAGGACTTGTTTAATACTGCTCTCAACATTCTTACACTGGTTTTGAAAAGAGCCAGATAAGGAGTTGTTTGGGGACAAATCTTTTTAAATGGATTTACAACTCAGAAGATGAAGTTTGTCTCTTTTGTTAATCATCTTTTCTTTTTCTTTTTTCGTTTCCGAGAATTCTCACGGATTAGCAAGCGTAATCACTAGAAACCATATAATTCTCACCATTTGACAGAAATACTTGAAACCATACAACAGGGTTCCAATTATTTGTATTAGAAAGGAATACTTGATATCATAAAACTGCTTATAAAACAACGACCCTTAACAAGTTAAATATATGTATGTACCCAACCCATCCACATGAGCTGGATGCGACACAACGTCAATCTTTAATTGAAGTTTTACAGGTTCATGGTTTTCCCTCTCCTAGTTCGATTCTCCTATCAAGATTAGCGAGCCCATCCTGCCCTACTGTTTGAACATGTTTGGATTGAGAATAAATGATTTATTCACTTCCGAAGGTTATTAGCGCCATGTGAAATGTAAGCAGCCTCACTGAATATTTGAACTCGGTTCTCCCTATCTATTTCCTACGACAATAAGCATGAGTGTATCTCCCATATATAGTATAAATGAACAATGAATGTAGAAACCTAGGGCTAAAATAACCCTAGAAGGGTTGACATGCCATTGTAATCAATCAATCAATTACTTCTTACTACTTCCTTTATCAAAAAATTGTCATCTATAATTTTCAATTTATATGAGATCTGTGTGTAATCAAGCTCTTTTAAAACTGAATTATCTAACAAAGGTCAAACGGCAATTTCTTTAAAGAATTTTTTATATCTTCCAAAAAATATGATTCTGAAAAATTTCGCTTCATATGCAAAAGCATCTTGTTTTAATATTATACTATTTAAAAAAAAAATCTTTATCGACATCTTGAACTCTACATATTTAAAATGCCTGCTTATTTCCTTTCAAAAGTTAACTTCTCGCAGCGTTTTTATGAGCTTAGAGTTTGACAGATGGAAATCTTTAGTATTGCGAATGATTTCCTTTTCCTTCTTTTTCTTCCACTACTTTTAATTTTTTTTTCTTACATAAACTTAAAAATATTTCTTTGGACTTCAAACTCACTAAATTAACAGACCTGATAAACTGATTTGTCACGATTTCCTTTATCTTGTCTTCAGAATAAAATCTTTCTTTCCAAGTGACCTTCGTTCAAGATGAGAGTTTATTGGTTGTACAAGAACAAGACACGGTACTCTTCATCTTGAATTCTCATAGTAAATCTTTGTTTCTCGTTCAAAATTGATTTTTTTTTGTCTACGTCGAGCAGAGATTCATACGCAAGTATTTAAATCAGTTGCGTGTCTTGAAAAATATGCTGAGGAAAACAAACAGCGTCGTTAGAGAAGAAGAAGAACAAGAAGAAGAAGAAGAAGAAGAAGAACAACAACAACAACAAAAGGAAGAGGGAGGAGGAAGCGAAGTAATAAGGGGGAGAAGAATCAGTTGTAGAGGCTGAAAAAGTCAAAGAATATAAATAATAAGATATAGATGAAAGAGTCAAAGATGAGACGAAGAAGAATATGAAGGAAATAATAATAAGAAGAAATTAGAATAAAAGGACCAACTATATAGTGATTTACAAAGCGCTTCGCTTCGATGTGGCACAAGGCCGAATGAATGGGACACCCAATGAGACTCGTGTAGGTTTGCTAGTCTAGCTTGCTAACCGTTACACCATCAGAGGTGCCCAAGGACCAACTATACAAGGAAGTTGCAGGAAATAAAGTAAGAAGAAGTAGAAGAAAGATTTATAGAGATTGAAGAAGAAGAAGAAGAAGAAGAAGAAGAAGAAGAAGAAGAAGAAGAAGAAGAAGAAGAAGAAGAAGAAGAAGATACCACCAAACAAAATGGTACATGTATAAATCAGAATCCATCCTAGAGAACGAGATGTATAAAATTCTAAGGGATTCTGAGATACAAATGGTTCACGTAGTGCCGACCCCACCCCCGAAAAAAAATCACATAAATTTTAACAGACAAAAAAAAAGATATACTGCCGTTTCGTGTCTTGGCGGACAACAAAGAAAAAAACAAAGAAAGCAAAAAAAGAGACAAGTATTTGGAACTTGCTAGAGAATTAAAAAAAGCGTTGAAACATATGAGTAACAGTCATACCAATTGAAATTGGAGTTTTAGGAACGGTCTCCAAAGACTTGGGAAAAGTTGCTTGTAGCATTACAAGGGGCATACGATAAGTTTCAAGACTTTTTTTCGTATGGGTACTTTTATTGATAGTACACACAGGAAACTCAAGTACCCTTCCAAGTAATCTCCTCCGGATGCAATGCACTTGTTGTACCGTTCCAACACCTTCTGGAAGGCCCCATGGAAGTCCTCTTATGTGAGTGTGTCAATGACATTCGTCGTTGCCTCTTTCATATCCACAATTGTCTCATAACGACAGCCTCTGAGGTTAGGGAATAAGCAAAAATCACAGGGAGCAAGGTCTGGACTATCGGGAGGCTGAGGAACTGTCTTGATACCCATCTTAGTCAAATAGTCTGTGACAAGGAGGCAGTTGTGGACTAGTGCATTGACCTGCTGGAAATGCCACTGACCCGATTTGAAGAGTGCTGGCCTCTTCCGACGGAATCTCTTGCTGAACTCCATTAAAACCTCAACATAGTAACCCTAGCGCTAACCATTTGACCAATCAACTCTGGTGTATTGACTTCCTTACTCCTCCCACACCTCTCATCATCACTCAAAGACTCCCTGCTTTCCTTGAATCCCTTATGCCACTCAGGAACTGATGCTCGATTCATGCAAGATGGTCGAAAAGCAGTCTGAAGCATTCCGTACGTTTCTGTGGCATCATTTTTTCCAAGTTTAAAACAGAATTTTATAGCATATCGTTCTTCTTAAGTGTCACATTTAATTTTTGCAATTCACCAGCTGTGACAATCAGGCTTTAGTAGAGTGTATTCCAATTGCTGCTGTAGCTGTTGATTTGAACCTGAAATCATAAAAATTGGCCAGTCATCTCATAAGGTGTATAGCAATAACAAACTGAATTTTCATGAGTCTATGACAATTTTAAATGCCCATATGAAAAAGTCTGGAAACTAATCGTAATCTCCTCGTAGAAATCGGAGGAGGAATTGAGACCATCCAGAGAGAGATACTACGTGGACCTTGCTAGAGAATTGAGACTACGTAACATGAAAGTGAATGTGAAATAATAATAATAATAATAATAATAATAATACTTGCCAGAGAATTGAAAAGGCTGTGGAACATGAAAGTGGCGATAGTGCCGATTGTGATTGGTGCTTTTGGCACAATAACTAAAGGATTATCAAAAGCCCTTGGAGATTTGGAAGTCGGCGGAGGGGTAGAGACTATCCAAATGACAGTATTGGTAAGAACGCCCAGAATCATGAGACGAGTCCTGGAGACTTGAGGCGACTTGCTGTCACTCAAACTCCAGTGAAAAACCATCAGCTAACACTGATGTGAAAAACTCTAAAGGAAAAAAAATAAAATAATAATAATAATAATAATAATAATAATAATAATAATAATAATAATAATAATAAAGCTGTTAATGAAAAGAACTGGAAATATTACAAATATGTATGAAGTTTCATATTATTTTTCTGAAAATTAAAAAAAAACACACTTCCAAATCCATATCCGATGAAGATCAAACAGAGTAAAACGTCGGTATAAATATATGAATCCTCCAGCAAATTCGTTTTCATCTCATGTTTCTCTTCCAGTTTGGAGAGTCGGGAGAATAGATTTTAAAATGCGATACACCTTACCTTTTTATTTTAGCAGTGAAGGGCCTGTAAAATTTATTTACTTTAAACAAAGAGACTTTCTGGCTCTTAAACTATTTTATGAGAGAGTAAATCAAAGTAGAAAATAATACACTGACACACGTTAATAATAACCTAGGTTCTACCTTTCATTTTTAGTTCTTGTTTATGATTATTGCTTTTTTTTTCTTTTCTTTTCAGCCTTTTTGCAAGTTAGAGAAGCAGGTATACCTGGTCAGGCTTATTTCTTTATTTTGCAAACAAGAAATAGCAGGACGCGGTAAGACTATTCTCAGGAAGCCGAGTGACTGGAGCTGAGTGCAATTTTAATCTACTACATAAGTCTTTTATTATACTCTGAGCATTTGTTCATCCGTTTGGAGTGAATATTTTTTTTTTACTATATACTGCCACTCCGATATTTTGGACTAAAAGAGACAGAAAGTCGCCGTGGTGTAGTGGTTAAAACGCTGGATTGTGACATGAACGTTATAGCGCGAATGGAGTTAGTGCTAGCTTACTAAGTAAGCTAGCACTAACCTAATTCGCGCTATAACGTTCATTCATTGTCTAAAACCCATAGGAAAGGTATGAACTCCCTTTTCCCTTCGGCTAATGGTTCTTCAACAAAGTGGACTTTGGCACTGAATAACCCACCTAGGTTGCTTTGCCATTAATCAAAGAAACCTTAAATATACCACAGCTGTTCTTCAACAAGGATTGCTTTGCCATCAAATAACGCATGAAGGTTGATATACCATTAAAAAATGAAACCTTAAATAGTACAACTCCTGTTCTTCAACAAAGTGATCTTTGGCATTATATAACCCACCAAAGTTGCTGTGCCATTAAACAAAGAAACCTTAAGTAGTACAACTGCTGTTCTTCAACAAAGATAGCTTTGGCATTAGATAACCCACAAAGGTTGATATGCCATTAAACAAGGAAACCTTAAATTGTACTAGTGCTATTCTTGCACAAGGACGACTATGGCATTAAATAACACATGGAGGTCGATATGCCTTTAAATAAGGAAACCTTAGATAGTACTGCTGCTGTTCTTGCACAAGGACGGCTATGGCGTTAAATAACACATGGAGGTCGATATGCCTTTAAACAAGGAAACCTTAAATAGTACTGCTGCTGTTCTTGCACAAGGACGGCTATGGCATTAAATAACACATGGAGGTGGATATGCCTTTAAACAAGGAAACTTTAAATAGTACTACTGCTGTTCATCCAGGAGGATGGCTTTGGCATTAAATAACTCACGAAGGTTAATATGTCATTTGTTATATACTCTTCCGGTGAACAGTGATGGGTATGGCCCACTCCTCATAAATTCTCTATGAGGTGCCAGTGGTGTAATGGTTATTGTCACAGGATGTGGACACGGCGACACGTGTTCAAATCCTGGACCTAACTGATTCCATAGCAGTAATACCCTTGGGAAAGGTATGAATCCAATTATTCTCCCTCCAGCTATGGGTAAATAGTAGAACAGACTAGGTTCTTCAGCCTTGGTGAGGCAACTAGTCTAGGAGAAGGAAAACTCTGAAGAATAGTATTTTGTTAATGTTATAAAGATTTCCATTTCATTTATAACCACCGCTTTGGTCATTTCTTATTCAGTGACCTTTTCTCAGGTTACAACAAACGAACCAACCATTGGAGAAATAGAAGCTATAAATGAAAAGAATTGAAAATATTATACATGTGTATGAAGTTTCATATTATTTTTCCAAAAATTAAGAAAAAAAAAACAAACTTCCAAATTCATATCTGACGAAGATCATACCGAGGGAAACGTCGGTATAAATATATGAATCCACCTGCAAATTCGTTTCCATCTCATGTTTCTCTTCCAGTTTGGAGAGTCGGGAGAGTAGATTTAAAACTGCGATATATCTTAACTTTTTATTTCAGCTATGAAGGGTCAGTAAAATTTACTGACTTTGAACAAAGAGACTTTTTGGCTTTTAAACTATTTTATGAGAGAGTTCAAATTGATGATTGGTGGAAATAAACAAAACATGATCACTAATCCTGGAGAGAAAATCAATCAAAAATGAGGCTAGACACCATGGATCGAAGTTTGCAGTGAGTGTGTCTAATATTCGAAATCAAGAAGATTTGTAAAAGATGGAACAGCCCTGTCTTATTTGTTTGTTTCGTTTTTGTTTTGTTTTGTTTTGTTTTTTGTTTTTGTTTCGTTTGCTTTTGCATTTTCTTTTAGCCTTCACTGAAGCATGTCAGATACTCTACAATGGCGTGAGAATCCAATGCAAACAGTTGCATTGGAGATATTGTCAGATTTGATACTATCATGGATGCTGAAAAGTACACAGGGATTCTCCTTCATCACGCCATTTCCTTTAAGAAGCAACTGCATGACAGCAATTGTTAAAGCATCGCTGATAAAATATGGCCAAAATAGTATCTGACAGAACCCTTTCCGTCATCGCGTAGCCTCAAAGATACCCCCCGCCCTAAAAATATAGAATCCTTATGCGATCATCTGGATTCCGAAATAATAAGATGACATTCCAAAACTAAAAAAGAAGATTGGTTTCTTTCTTTCTTTTATTGTATTTCAAAAGTTTTTCGCCTACTGAATGCCGAAGTCAGCACATTTAGCTAGCACTTATATAGATTAAAGAAACTAATGATAATCTCTGCAGGTCATTGTGGCTCTGAGAGTAATGCCAATGACAAGTGAATTTTCACAGCAAAGTACTTCAGAAACAGAGCCTCACCATCATACCTAGGACGTTAGTCTTTGAGGGTTCTTACCCCACTTCAGAGAATATAGTAGGTGTATTCTGAGGTCCACCGTCAGGTTGCTAAATTTTAAAGGATTTGGCTTGGTTTCTTTGTTTAAAGGCATATCAACCTTTGTGGGCTATTTAATGAAAAAGCGATCCTTTAAAAAAACCAGTGGACACACTATCTAACTCATTGTGGGGAGAGATAAGTGAGTTCATACAAGGGTATTAGTTCAAAAGGGAATGTAAAAGAGCGACTGGAATTAGTTTTTACGTCGAGCGGACTCCAAGAATTATGATGGAAGCCTTAAAAACTATGATAGAAATAAAAATACAGATTATATTTTTCAGAGCTACATACAATCGGTATTTTTGATGCGCAATTCGGGTAACGGTTATCATTTTGGGAAAAGGATTTTTGAGTGATTTTGTGGGATTAAAAAAGAAATTAAAAAATTAAATAAATAAATAAAATGAACTAAATTCGAAAAAGATGACCGGAAGTAGGAAAGGTGCATGCAAAATAAAAAGCCTTCCGCTCGCTAAAGAAAAGCCCTGTCTCACTTCAGCTTTACCCTTGACACTGAACTGACTATCTTTCCCACAGATGCCAGCAGGTAGCGCACGTGTTCGCCAAAATTTTGGATTTGGGGGAGGGCAAAACGTGTCTCCAGCTAGCAACAGCTTCAATTGAAAACATCGAGCGGACATTAACACAAACCTCAACTTCATATACCCACCCGAAAATGACTAATATAATTCAACACATTGTTTGGGAGATTTGACTGTTTCCTTATAGTCCAAGAAAACAGAGTAGCCGTACCCAACCTAAAAATATGTGACTGTTTTCTTATAGTCCAAGAAAACAGAGTAGCCGTATCCAAGCCAAAAATATGTTACTGTTTTCTTATAGTCAAAGAAAACAAAGTAGCCGTATCCAACCCCAAAATAACGCTGAAACTTAAATGGTATCTTCATCTCTTTTCTTCCTTCCTTCCGTAATTCTTTGCAGCCTTCACAGAAAAGGAAGATGCCAAACAGTTAAATAGAGTAAGAAGAAAGAAATGGTGTCAGATACTACAACAACCGATAACCACCACCGACAACAACCCACCACCAACAAAAACAAAAATAAATAACTGTTTTATAGTGCCGATAGCGACCCGTGTGGTTTGATCACAGTTCTCCAGCTAACAGACACATCTGTTGAAATGGATTGTGCTATTGGGGTCACGTGACTGGAAATAGTTATCTAGAATAAACAGTGACACAGAGGTCTGATGAGCTGTATGCAAAATAGAGATGGAATGTATCATTGCGATTTAGTATTGCTTTTAGCATTCGAGACTCAGTATTCGTCATTGAATGTGAGCGAAGAGATTTTACATATCGGCCCAATTTACTTGCCTCATGGAACATTAGGAAATAACCAACAACAAATCTCACTTTCCCCAAAATTTTAACGACATGTTAACCCTTCTAGGCTTATTTCATGCCAAGATGTTAGTGAATCGCATTCCTTTTACGTTCATATTTACATTTTTGGTATTGTTTCTTAAGATATATATATATATATATATATATATATATATATATATATATATGATAGTACCTACCTGGGTTTTATCGATAGATCAGAGTTGTCTGTTTTAGAATTATTCGTCTTATATAGGAGTGTGCGCCAAAAATAATATATATATATATATATATATATATATATATACATAAAAATTATTTATATATATATATATATATATATATATATATATATATATATATTACTTTTGGCGCACGCTCCTATATAAGGCAGATAATTTTCAAACAGTCAATATCTGATCTATCGATGAGACCCTAGCAGGTACTAACATTCTAGATCAGAGTCAACTCTAGGATTTACGGCAATGAATCGAGATTCTTTTCGGATACTGGTTGTCATACAAATGTTTAGAAATAAAAACAGTCTGTCCTAATATTTACCTGAAGCTGGAGATTTGGTTGGTTGGTTGGTTGGTTTTACGGTGTATCAACCCTTTTCGGGCCATTAAACGCTAAAATAAGTCATTTTAATAAAAGTTTCAAACAATTAAGTTTAGTATAAGTACAGTTTTTATTTAACACAGTTAAAGATCAAAACAGTTCTATTTCAAAAAATTCAGTTACTCATAAATACACAGTTTAAATGTCAAAAATAGTTCTCTTTCAAACAATTCAGTTTAATAAAAGTACACAGTTTATTGGATCTATAGGTAGGAGTAATGGCAATGAATATGAATTCCAATCATCCTTTATCCCTATATCTGGAGCCTCATTATAAGATACTGCTTATTGTCATGCCCTGGAAACTCCTTTTTTTGGGGGGAAGGGGATCTTATCTTTCTCCGCAGGTTATAGTCAGCATTTTATAAGCCCAGCCGACAGATGTTATTGGAGGAAAAGAAGCAATGCAAAAGAAAGAATAAAACGGTGTTGCAACGGAACGAGCAAATGTTCAAGCTTTTCCTGAAGTCAATCTATGAAGCCCAGTCTATCTAGCATTGATACCATCATCCACCAGCGTGCCTGAACCAGTTGAAGAATGTCTTCATAAATCTTCGTTCACGGAGCTAAAGGCCTTATTATATATACATATTCCATAATCAGTCTATATGTGCTGTCTATATCTGTGTCAGTCTGTCAATATTGTCAAAATTTATTTTCCTATCAATCAATCAGATTTTATATCTATCAGCTTATCTCTAACGTTAAAAAAGACGTTCACTTTTTCATTTAAGCGCTACAGAATTAATCTAGGATAAATTGAACCTAGAAGGTGCTCGTGGCCTAACACTTACGTCATAGAAAATGGACTCGTGCTACCCAATATCAAAACCTGAACAAGGCTGTTCGCATTTCACATAGCGTTAACAGTCTTGGGAAAGGCATGAATCCAACAATTCCTAATACCTAATATCCTTGATAGATTTTTGGGGAATGCGGAGTACCCCTTCATCGCCATCGCTCCCAGGTCCACTCTGGCCCGTAGTAGTGGAGCCTGATCAATGGGTCAAATAGAATTAAACTGAGTAAATACGCCTAACTGAATTATTTGAAATTAACTGTTTTTACATTTAACTGTGTGCTTAAACTGTGTACTTATATTAAACTGAATTATTTGAAATAGAACTTTTTTTACATTTAACTGCTTGTAAACAAAAGCTGTACTTTATAATAAGCTTAATTTTTTGAAACTTTTATTAAAATGAATTTATTTAGCGTTAAATGACCCGAAAAGGGTTGATACGCCCTAAAACAAACCAACCAACCAACCATTTAACTATGGGTAAATATTAGGGTAGACTGTTTTTATTTTTAAACATTAGTATGACAACCAGTCCCAGAAAAGAAGACCGAATTCAAACCAATTGTTGATCAGGTGGGAGATAGGCTCAGCACGGCTAATGTGACTCAAAACACTCTACTTGAGAAACGTCCACATGACTGAACTAGTTTATAAGGTATGTGTCTTTTCAAAACCTTTTTAAAAGACAAAATATCATCAACTTCAATCGATAATTAAAAATTAAGAAAAACATCGCAATATTTCTTCTTCTTCTTCTTCTTCTTCTTCTTCTTCTTCTTCTTCTTCTTCTTCTTCTTCTTCTTCTTCTTCCTTTATTTCCTGCAACTTCCTTGTATAGTTGGTCCTTGGGCACCTCTGATGGTGTAACGGTTAGCAAGCTAGACTAGCAAACCTACACGAGTCTCATTGGGTGTCCCATTCATTCGGCCTTGTGCCACATCGAAGCGAAGCGCTTTGTAAATCACTATATAGTTGGTCCTTTTATTCTAATTTCTTCTTATTATTATTTCCTTCATATTCTTCTTCGTCTCATCTTTGACTCTTTCATCTATATCTTATTATTTATATTCTTTGACTTTTTCAGCCTCTACAACTGATTCTTCTCCCTCTTATTACTTCGCTTCCTCCTCCCTCTTCCTTCTTCTTCTTCTTCTTCTTCTTCTTCTTCTTCTTCTTCTTCTTCTTCTTCTTCTTCTTCTTCTTCTTCTTCTTCTTCCATATCAGATGGTCAGTCAGTGTCCGTTAAAAGGTCGGCTGAAGAAGACAGAATTGAAGAAATAATCATGAACTCACGTATATTTCACGGCTCTCATCACCTTAAATGTACACGGCAGAAGGATCTATCCTTTATCACTGTGTTTCCTATGAACAACATCAATAGTGCATGCTTTTAATAGCAGTAGAAATAAACTGGCGATAGTCATGATAGCAGTAGTACTAATAGTGATGGTTGTTGAGGTTGACGTTCGAGTGTTGAAAACTGTTCTTTTGCTGCATCCTTTGCAGTGCCCTATGCAATTAAATGACCTCAAAAATATTATCTTTAATTGTTCAATCAAAGCCTATTTTAGATTATCATAGTTTCGTGACGTTAAAGTTATAAAACGTCGTAAGTTCAAGTCAACTGTTGGTTGTATTTCCAAAACATTCGGTAAGAATCCAACTGTTTTTCTCTAATTAGGGACTAAATTAGCAAAGACATGAATTATACCACAAAATATTCTTTGATATAAGATTATGGTGTTTATTCTATATCTAACTAATATATATTCATCTTCCTGCTTCGCAACGAATAGGATGCGACACAAGGTCAGTCTCTTAAACGGGGTTCAGATGAACTGAATCTAGAATTTTTCTCCTCTGGACTAGTTCTTTTAAGAAGGCTAACGAATGCAGTCAGTATTACAATTTACCCATATTACATCTTTTTTTCTCATTAGTACGGGGTGCAGCAGATATACATACCACATTTTAAACTGTCACCTGATAGGTGTAAATGAAATTACGCAAGTAACAATGATAGCTCCTTCAAGCTAATGTTTTTTTTCAAATGGGATCTGTTGCGATCATGGCAAGAGCCGGTGCAAAACGTGGGTTTGCTGTTGAAACTTTTAAAATGACAAATGAATCTTTAATTGCTACACAGACAGCTTTTCTGCTCATTTCATGATTCGTCGGAATGATGCTGCTCCGTATAGAAAATTCCTTGGTTGAAATTTTCAGAATCACACGTTTACCGATTAAAAGAAGGTCATCAGGAAGAATTAAACGATGTTATTTGCCAAAAGAATTATCAACAGACGTGACTCTTGTTCTCTTTGTGATCTTTAAAGACATGGCCGATCCAAACTATGATCATAACTGATCGTATCTGAAAGAAAATAGTGAGGCTAGATTGAGCTACCATTACCACTTGCTTAAATTCACTAGCACCACATTTGGAACAGCGTAAATGTGGGTGGTATATCTGACTAACCACCTGTATTTACTGAGCTACATCTATTCTGGCAGATGTCTGTGAAACCCAGTTAGGATCTAAATCACTAAGGTAGTAATAGCCTCTATAGCTACAGACTTCAAGGGGGTATTTTTTTTTTTACTTCAGTGTGAAATCAAATACATCCATATTATAAACAACGGGATCGTAGTAAGCGAGTTCGTACCCCAGTCGCGCTATTACATTCACTTTCGGGCAAATACCCTTTGAAAAGGTATGAACCTCCTTATCCTCCCAGCTATGGGCTAAATAGTACCACTGCTGTTCTTCTAGGAGAATGGCTTTGGCATTAAATAACCTACAAAGGTTGATGTGACATTAAACAAAGAAACCAAACCAAACCATATTATAAAGTTTCAATATGGTCTTATATAAAAATTGAACAATGTATACTTACTTTTTTTTTGCATAAATGAGAAGAAAAAGAATGCGATCGGACAATTTTCTTAGTTGCATTTGCCTACCTTTAGAATCCGCATTCAAAATGGTGCATTTTAGTTTGGGTGCAGTTTGAAACACTGCAATATTAGTTACAGCAATTGTTCCTCATGAATAGCGAAGCTGGAGTGAATTAATATTTTAGTTTGTTTTCTTTGTTTCAAGACCTATCAACCTTCGTGGTTCATATGTAAAAGAACAGCAGTTTAACTCAACGCTGGGAAAATAAGGGGGTTCATGCCTTTCCCCAAGAGTATTGGTTCGAAAGTGAACATAACTGCGCGTATTAAGTTCGAACTACATTGCTCTATGATTGATCTAAATATTTTATACAAACAGTAAACACATTTGTGAATATAAGGAGAGAAGTTTCATTGTTTGAGGAAAAATAATATTACTGTTTATATTCCATGAATGTGTTTGACAAACGCGTATAAATCGGAAAAATGCAAAACTTATAAAGAGGTGATAATGGCGGTCGTAGCTGGAGTGGAAGAAATAACTGTCTTATTTAAACTGTAAAATAGAGTGACTAGCAGTATCAATAGAGAAGTTGATAGTTACCGTTGTATAAGTAATAGTAGTCGCTTCGGTTTTAAAGATGATCGAGCTAGAAGCAGTTGCAAGAAGATCCTTTGGATTTCCGTTTTAATAGCGGTCCTTGATGATACTGATGCTTCTATTTAAGAAGGCGTAAAAGATTTTAATTTGTAAAACATGGTTAATAATAGTCCAAGGTGATATTAATGCTTTTATTCAGGAAACAGTGAAGGATTCTAATTAGCATTTCATAATTAATAGCGGTCCTTGACGATATTGGTGCTTCTATTTAGACAGTGTGACACATTCTAATTAGCCTTTCATAGTTAACAGTGGTCCCTGATGATATTGATGCTTCTATTTAGGAAGGAGTGATGGATTCTAAATAGCATTTTATAGTTAACAGTGGTCCTTGATGATATTGATTCTTCTATCTATGAAGGAGTGATGGATACTAATAAGCATTTCATAGTTAACAGTGGTCCCTGATGATACTGATGTTTCTATTTAGGAAGGAGTGACAGATTCTAATAAGTATTTCATATTTAACAGTGGTCCCTGATGATATTGATGCATCTATTTCAGAAGGAGTGAAAGATTCTAACCTGATTTTTATCTCAGTTATTAAAGAATGATTTTTAGAGAGAAAGCTTATAAGTCAAAATTTTCGATCCACTTACAAATTAGACAGAAAATTGATATATTCACTGAGAGTAATTTACATGAATTTCTAAAAAAAAAAAAAATCTGGTAACACATTACAATTATTTACTCGTTTACGGTTACATATGCAAAATGTTAATTAGATGCTGATTATAAAACAATTTTGGTTTACGTATCTGTTAATGATTGATTATTATACAAATCTTAAGAACAGAATATTACTCGAGTTTGAACTTACTTGCCGCCAAAAGTTTCCTTTAAGTGGGAACTAGATAGAATCGTTTTAGCTAATCAAATAATTTGCTAATTTGTTAATCTTATTATGCAGCATTCATAGCTTTCGAGATAAGTATGCTGTTCACCACACACACACACACACACACACACACACAAATTCATTCCATTGGCTAACTTAAATTGACTCAAAGCCAAACTTAAAAGCGTAAAGAATAAGCGAAAGTAGTAAGCCTTTCATGACTGTCGCTTCTAACTGCTGATTAAATCAATGTTCTCTTCAAAGAAAGCGTTATTTAACACCTGATAAAGATCAGAAAGACGTCGATCGAAATATTGTGAACGTCAACTAGTACTATGATGGCTGCGCAAACCAATGCTGGTTAGTATTAAGATAGTTGTGAGAGCAATAATACAAAAAGTAACTTTTGACTGTTTCCTCTACAATGAGAACTGCTATCGTGATGCATGTCTTGATATAACTGGAAAATGCTACCCTTCGCTTCGTTAATAATACTGATAAATTATAAAAATAAATCTCTTTAAATAGCAGCACAAACAACACCATAAGGAACAACTACATAAAAACAAGAATAGATAAAGCGCAACAAAATAGCAAATGTAGGTTACGTGATGATAGAGGCGAAACGATCAATCACATAATTAGCATACGCAGCAAAATAAGACTAGACAAGACTGGGTAGACAGGGTGATCCACTGGGAACTGTGCAAGAAATAGAAATTGACCCTACGGACAAATGGTATCGGCACAAACCAGAATCCTTCCTAGAAAATGAGACACACAAACTCCTCTCGGATTTCGAAATACAAATGGGTCACTTAATCTCGGCTAGACTACGAGACCTAATTGTAGTCAACAAAAATAAATAAATAAATGAATGTCGAATAGTGGATTTTGTTGCCCCAGTTGACCACAGATCAAAATTAAAAGAAAGCGAAAAGAAGGATAAGTTCCTGGACTTTGCTAGAGAATTAAAAAACTGTGGAACATGAGAGTGACGGTAATACAAATTGTAATTGGTGTTCTTGTTACAGTTACCAAAGGGACTGGTGGACTTAAAATAAGAAGACGAATGGAGACCATCCAAACAAAAGCTTTACTAAGATCTGCCAGAATACTAAGAAGAGTCCAGGAGACTTGAGGAGACTTGCTGTCACACTGGGAAATGTGCAAGAAATCTAAATTTGACCATACCAAGAAATGGTATATGCACAACCCGGCACTTGTCCTGGAAAATGACAGACAAAAACTCCTGTGAGACTTTGACATACACACAGATCACCTAATCCCGGCCAGAAGACCAGACCTAATAATCATCAAAAAAGAAAAAAAAAAAAAAAAAAAAAAAGAAATTTGTAAAATTGTCGACTTTGCTGTCCCGGCTGACCACAAAATAAAACTGAAAGAATGTGAAAAGAAGGATAAGTACCTCGACCTTGCTAGAGAATTGAAAAAGCTGTGGAACATGAAAGTGACGATTGAACCAATTGTGATTGGTGCTTTTGGTACAATAACGAAAAGATTATTAAAAGACCAGGAGGACTTGGAAGTTGGAGGACGGGTAGAGAATATCCAAATGACAGCATTACTGAGAACGGCCAGAATCCTGAAATGAGTCCTGGAGACTTGAGGAGACTTGCTCACGCTGGTAAGAAAAACTCTTAAAATAATAATAAAAATACTGGCTGACCACAAGGTAAAACTGAAAGAAAGTTAAAGGAGAGATAAGTACATAGACTTTACTAGAGAATTGAAAAACTATGGAACATGAAAGTGACGGTGATACCAGTTGCAATTGGTGCGCTCGGTACAGTCACAAAAGAATTGTACAGGGACTGGAGGACTTTGAAATTAGAGTACCAGTGGAGACCATCCAAACTACAGCATTGATGAGATCGGTCAGAATACTGAGAAGAGTCCTGGAGATTTGAGAAGACTTGCTGTCACTCAAAATCTCCTGAAAGTCTATCAGCTAACGCTCGTGCCAGAAAGTCTTCATCATCATCATGTCGCGCTGGTAGCACGGATATCCCTGACCCTCTCTCGCCACTCCTCCCTATCGTTCATCGCCCAAGGCAGGTCTTCAGGACAACATCCCGTATCCTCACATAGCTGCTGAATGTATGTTCGTGCTGGTCGTCCTGCTTTTGCACGACCATGTGTGGGGGTCCATAAGAGTACATCTCTTATGAGTTCGTCCCTGCTTCTCCAGCAGTGTCCTGCATGTCTGGTTCGTCTAACTTGAATAGTTTTCGTGATAGGAGGCAGGTGGCCGTGCAGTTGGTGTCTTGTGGGGTGTTGCCTCCAGGACTTGTTCAAGATTGCACGCAGCATTCTTGTGTAATTGCCGTCTAGCTTCTTCTCCAGCCGTTTTGTTAGCGTCCATGTAGTGCACCCATATAGCAGTATCGATCTGACCGTTGCTTAATAATAATAATAATAATAATAATAATAATAATACGCAGAGAAAGAAATGAAACGTTTAATCACAAAATTAGCGAATAGAGCAAGCTAGCAGAGAGGGAGTATAAGACAAGGAAAGACTTGGTGGGCAAGGTAATCCACTAGGAACTGATCAAAAGTTTGAATGTTATACACACTAATAATTAGAATATGCACAAACCAGAATCCATTTTAGAAAAGGAGACGCATAACATTCTCAGTGTTTTTAAATTCAAACGTATCTCAAAACCCCGGCCAGAAGACGACCTTAATTAATGTTAATTAACAAAAAAAACATTTTCTATTGGGTTTTGCCATTCCATGCACCATAGTTGAAAATAAAAGAAAACGATAAGATAAACAAGTACTTGGACTTTTTAAAGAAAAAAAAAACTGTAGAATATAAGGTTAACGAGGATACCAATTGTTGTTTGTGCACTTGGAACTGTCTCCAAACCCTTGGGAAGGGAGTTGGAAGAGTTGGAAATCGGAGGACAAATAGAGACAATCCAAACTACAGCATTTTTTAAAAATCTGCCTGGATACTGAAAAAAAGTCCTGGAGACCTGAGAAGGCTTGCTCTCACTCACCATTCAGTGAAAAACCATTAGCTAAAGCAAGTGTGAGGAAACTCAAAAGGAGTATCATCATCATCATCATCATCATCATGTCGTGCCGCCAGCACGGATATCCCTGACCATCTCTCGCCACTTCTCCCTATCATTCATCGCCTCCGGCAGGTCTTCAGGGTTACATCCTGTATCTTCACATAGCTGCTGTATGTAAGTTCGAGCTGGTCGTCCTGCTTTTGCTTAGCTGTATGTGGGGGTCCATAGGAGTACATCACTTACGAAAAAGGAGTATAATAATAATAATAATAATAATAATAATAATAATAATAGTAATACGGAGAGAATACCAAATTTAGCGTTGATTAATGAGAAAAAATATAATCAAGGGGACTTTGCTATTCAGGCGGAGAAATAAGAATAGAAATAAAGAGAAATGAAAACTCAAAACCTTGGCAAATACATTGACCTTTCTAGTGAATTGGAAAAGTTTTGGAATATGAATATGACATTGATTTCAATCGTATTTGGAGCCACAGGAATAATTTTGAAAAATCTGGAAAAGCGGAGGGTGGAACGATAAAATTGTCGCCCTAGAAAAGACGACATGATTCAATTTCTGTTTAATTAAAACCGGTTTTCTTTCTTTGTTGCAGATCATCAACTAGTTGGCCAGTTGTGTCCAAATCCCAAGAGCAATAGGAGCCTTCTATTATGTCTGAAAGTGACACTATGTTCAACGAGCGAGATCGGAGATGCGCTGCTGTACAACTCATGCTCTCTACCGATCCAAGTTATGACAATAGGACCATTGCCATCACCCTCAAAATACAAATCTGGATAGCCACGAATAACAGTGACGTGTCCAGGGTGATGAAAACAAAGTTTCCAGCTACGGTTATGGTCTTTGGTGTGGTTTCAAGTGAGGGCCACATCATGCCACCTCACATCTTCGAAGTCGGATTGAAAGTCAACACCAAATTGTACCTAGATGTGCTGAAGAATGTGGTGATCCCTTACTGCAATCAAGTGCCTGGTGGCAAACCCTGGTTGTGGCAGCAGGACTCGGCGCCGGCCCATAAGTCCAAAGAGACCCAGGTTTGGTTTCAGAAGGAGTGCTACGACTTTGTACCCTTCTCTCACAGGCACCACTCCTCCCGTGACCTGAACCCGTTTAAACTTCGTTTAGTCATACATCGAGAACATCGCTAACATCACCTCCCATAACACCAAAGCCAGCCTGATCGCCGCCAAGCGCCGAGTATTCGCCGAGCTCCCGCCGGCGCTTGTGCAAAAGGCATGCTCCCAGTTTCGGATCCGTATCGAGGTGGTGATTGAGGTTGAAGGCAGCTATATTGAATTGATGTCAGCTCTACTACATAATCAAGTTACCTGAATTGATTTTTTCAATAAAAGTTTTTAAAAAAACTGTCATGTTGTTTTCTTTAGGACGACAATTTTATCATTCCACCCTGTATTGGAGGAATGATTGAAACTTTGGAATCCACAGGATTATTAAATTCTACTAAGTAGAGTCCTGGTGACCTGGGAAAAATTACACTTGAATAATGACCAAGATGGGCATCAAGGCAGTTCCTCAGGCTCCCTATAGTCCAGACCTTGCTCCCTGTGACTTTTGCTTATTCCCTAAGCTCATAGGCTGTCGTTATGAGACAACTGAGGAGATGAAAAAGGCAGTGACGAAGGTCATTGATACGCTTACACAAGAAGACTTCCAGAAGGTGTTGGAACGGTACAGCAAGTGCATTGCAGCCGGGGGAGACTACTTTGAAGGGGACAAGAGTTTCCTGTGTGTACTATCAATAAAAGTGCCCATACGAAAAAATCTGGAAACTTATTTAATGATCCTCGGAGATGGCAAAAATTGAAATGTAATTTATGAGGTGTAAGCGACGTAAAGATCAACCATATAATAAGCAAATACAGCAAACTTGCGCCAAAAGCCAATTAGACCTGTTACGAATGATTGGTGATGGTGATCTTTTGGGAATTATGCAAAAAATTTAAATTTGATTATATTTATGATTAAATCGACTTTGCTCTACCGGCAGATAAGTAACAGTAAAAGAAATCGAAACGATAGACAATTAGTTAGAACTTGCCAGAAAACTAAAAATCCTGAATAAAGGTGCCCGTGGTATAATATTTATCGTCTTAGGAAATGGACACGGCGGCACGAGTTCAAATCCTAGCCGAGACTGATTGCATTTCACATAGCACTAATACCCTTGGGAAAGGTATGAATCCAATTATTCTCCCTCCAGCTATGGGTAAATAGTAGGGCAGACTGATTTCTTCAGCCTTGCTTATACTAAACTAAAATAACAGAATTAGAACTGCTTGACTAAACTGAATAGCTCGAAATAGAAATGCTTTTCACAATTAAACTGTACTAACATTTAAACTGCGTACATTTAAACTGTACTTACATTTAAACTGCTTACATTTAAACTGCTAAATTGAATTGTCTGAAATTGAACTGTTTTTGACATTGAAACTGTACTTACACTAAACTGAATTGTTTTATATAACTGCTTGAATAATTTGAAATGGAAATGTTTCTGACAATTAAACTGTGTACTCATGCTAAACTGAATTGTTTTAAATAGAACTGATTATTTACATAAAAATGGATTAGGCGTTAAATAACCTACAAAGGTTGATATGCCATAAAACCAAACAAACCAAACCAAACTAAAAATCCTGAGAAATATTGTAATTGGCTAGCTGGCAACGGTTTCCAAAAGCTTAACAAAAGACAGAAGGAATTTTTGATAATAAAAAAAAACAGAGACTATAAAAACCACAGCATAATTAAGGTCGACTAGAATACTTACAAGAGAACTGGGGATCTGAGGAGTCAGCTGCCACTCCACGAAAAGACCACTCGTAAATGCTGGTATGGAAAATGTACTAAGAGAGAAATGTTAGCCAATTCAAGTAAAATATAAAAGCTTAAACAAGGAATCAAGAAGTAAACAGTTGTAAAAAGAGATCGTTGGATCTTAATTTTTAAAAAAATTATTTCTTTTAGTTCTTGTGGTGTTATGGCTAAAATGTTAGACTTCTTCCACGAAGTTAGCGGGCTCAAACTCCATTCAAGCCGTTACGTTCATTTTCGGATTATGTAAGTGGAAAAGCTATGAACCTCCTTTTCCTTCCTGCTATGGGCTAAATAGTATCACTTCTGTCCTTCTATAAGGAAGGCTCTAGCATGAAATAACTCACAATGGCTGACTAGCCTTTAAAAAAAGAAAACAAACTAAATCAATTAATTAAGTTGTAAACTTAATAATTTCAAATGCGTATTTTTAATGTTATTGTTATCGATCACTCTCTTAGAAGAATACTAGGTCACATCTGTGGTAGGAACGAAGATATTAATCAACCCCTGGGTCTGATATAGCCAGAAAAAATGACACAAAAAGGACAAAACCAAAACCAAATCCAAATCAACGTTTGACTCAGATTACAGGTCTGAGAGTCATGACTGACAGATGCTCCCTTCGTAGTCAAAGGGAATACGATCGACATCCTGCGAATGCTTGCTTTTCTTATTTCGACAACACAAACTAATACTAAAACAACAATTCGTATAAGAGACATTATTTTAATTAGTAGTATGATTTCACATTGTTGTTATATGATAGGTTTTCTTCTCTTTCTATACCCAGGGTAGCCTTGTAGAAGGCCAAGATGTGGAATCTCGTACTCGCCTTTTGCTATTGACTCGTTGCTTCGGGGTTTCTCTATCTCTTTTCAATTCTGTTTTCCTTATTCACTTAGCGTTTTCTATTACCAAGGTATTCTAGCATAAGGGCATCTCTCGTCTGCTCTGTACTGGTCTCTAAAGTATCATTTTATCTCGATGTCTCTTCACTTAAATATTTCCATGAGTCTGAGACAAGGGCATCACAAAGCATCGCATCATCTCTGTCTTACTTTGCTTCTTTCATAATGTTGTGTTTCGGTAAAACTACATCACGACCAAACAACATGTAATATGGCTTTTCTCTGCCTTTCCACTCATGGCAATCTGAAGCAAGGCCGGAGTTCAAAATGACACGAATCTAGTTGATATTTCACGCTCTCACCGTGAATCTCTCCTGAGGGGAGGAGATTCCTTGTATTTTATGTACATTTCCATCGGAGGGGTGGTTATTAGGGAAACTAAAAAAGTATCTTTCCTTCTATAATTTGGTTTTCAAAAATCTATTCCACCCCCCACAGTATGTTAACTCCTTCACATCTGCTTTTCTTTTACTTTTACACAAAAGGCTTAGTACACCCCCAAAATTGGAAATATTACTGTTTCATATTTATGTTACATGACGTCAGTAATCGGTTATTCATAACGCTAAGAGAATTGTATCAAAATTCTCCAAAGTTTTTTTTTTAATTTACTCTTTCCCGATTTTTTCTTCTCAGGCGTTAATAGACAAGGGCTGATCTCCAGGTCAAATGTCCTTTTTACCCTAGCTTGTAGTCAAATAGTCAAAACAATCCAGTTCGGACTTTTTGATTCATGAAGATAATGAATAATAATCGTATCAATATATATATATATATATATATATATATATATATATATATTGTCATTTTCTTTTTGATCAGAACAACAGTTTTCCGATTCACACCTTATTTCGTTTTCAATTATTTTCGCTTTTCACTATGTGCTGAGTTCATTCTTCAGAAATTCACTGCAGTTAATTCTTATTTTCATGGTCAATAATTTCCTTGTCTGACTTATATCAGGTCCCAATAATATTAATGATTATAATAACGGCGAAAAAAAAAAAGTAGAAATACAGACATGTATGGGTGGGTAAATGATTTACTTTGAATTGCGCCTGAAATTCGTATATGTACAAACTGCAATCCGTTCTGTAGATAGAACGCTCAAAATTCTCTGGGATTTTGTGATAAAAATGGATTACCTAATCCGGGACAAAATACTAGACGAAGTATCAGTAAACAAAATAAAAAGAGAATCTGCCAAAGAGTAGACTTTGCCATCCTGGTGGAGAGCAGCAAGAATAAAAAAAAACGAAAAGAGATAGAAATACGAAGACCTTGCCAGAGAAATAAAAAGCTATGAAACATCAAGGAGACGGTGATATCAATTTAACGTGGTGCGTTTGAAAAGGTCCGTAAAAACTTGGTTTGGAGTCAGGAAGAGTTGGAAAATTAGAGGACGAGCAGAGGCAATCCAAACTACAGCATTGTTGAGGTCAGCCAGAATATTAAGAAGAGTTGGAAAATTAGAGGACGAGCAGAGGCCATCCAAACTACAGCATTGTTGAGGTCAGCCAGAATATTAAGAAGAGTTGGAAAATTAGAGGACGAGCAGAGGCAATCCAAACTACAGCATTGTTGAGGTCAGCCAGAATATTAAGAAGAGTTGGAAAATTAGAGGACGAGCAGAGGCCATCCAAACTACAGCATTGTTGAGGTCAGCCAGAATATTAAGAAGAGTTGGAAAATTGGAGGACGAGCAGAGGCAATCCAAACTACAGCATTGTTGAGGTCAGCAAGAATATTAAGAAGAGTTGGAAAATTAGAGGACGAGCAGAGGCCATCCAAACTACAGCATTGTTGAGGTCAGTCAGAATATTAAAAAGAGTTGGAAAATTAGAGGACGAGCAGAGGCCATCCAAACTACAGCATTGTTGAGGTCAGCCGGAATATTAAGAAGAGTTGGAAAATTAGAGGACAAGCAGAGGCCATCCAAACTACAGCATTGTTGAGGTCAGCCAGAATATTAAGAAGAGCTGGAAAATTAGAGGACGAGCAGAGGCCATCCAAACTACAGCATTGTTGAGGTCAGCCAGAATATTAAAAAGAGTTGGAAAATTAGAGGACGAGCAGAGGCAATCCAAACTACAGCATTGTTGAGGTCAGCCAGAATATTAAGAAGAGTTGGAAAATTAGAGGACGAGCAGAGGCCATCCAAACTACAGCATTGTTGAGGTCAGCAAGAATATTAAGAAGAGTTGGAAAATTAGAGGACAAGCAGAGGCCATCCAAACTACAGCATTGTTGAGGTCAGCCAGCATATTAAGAAGAGTTGGAAAATTAGAGGACGAACAGAGGCCATCCAAACTTGAAAAGACTTGATGCGACTCATTTTAATGAAAGACTATCAGCTAACACTGGTGTGAAAACTTGCAAGAAATAAAATAATAATCTAAGCCAGAATAGCAGACCTATTTTCAATTAAATAGGAGGAAAATGCCTTGTCATCCAGTAGTTTTTGCCGTGCCAGCAGACAGATGAATAAAACTAAAGGAAGGCGAAAAACTTGCCAAATACATTGACCCTGTTAGTGAACTGGAAAAGTTTTGGAATATGAACATGGCATTGATTTCGATCGCATTTGGAGCCATTGGAACAATTCCGAAAAACCTGGAGAAGAGGCTGAATGAATTGGAGATTAGAGGAATAATCGAAACTATCGAATCCACAGGACTATTAAATTCTGCTATGGTACTAAGTAGAGTCCTGGTGACCTGAGGAGAATTACTCTTGAATAACATTAATAATAATAATGGATATTTCAAACGACAAACAAGCGAAATCTCTCACGGATGAAGACTTGGGCACGGCTAGGAAAGGGAAACTTTTCCAGAGAACCTGAATCTCTTCAAATAGTAGCAAAAAACAGCGCCATAAGACTAACTACTTTAAAGCAAAAATAGATTGCAAAAATTGAAATGTAGTTTATGAAGTGTTAGAGACGTAACGATCAACCATATAATAAGAGAATAGAGCAAAATTGTGCCTAAAGAAAATTAGACTAGTTACGACTGATTCGGGATGGTGATCTTCTGGGAATTGTGCAAGAAATTTAAATTTGACTAAACGAAGAAGCGTTATATGCACAAACAAGAATCCCTCCAGGAGAATAGGACGCAAAAAAACTCTCAAGACCGATCACCAAATGCTGGCCAGACGACCAGACCTTGTGATAGTCAACAACAAAAATAAAGACAATCTGCCGAATAGTGGACTTTGCCGTCCCGGCAGACTACAGAGAGAGAGAGAGAGAGAGAGAGAGAGAGAGAGAGAGAGAAGAAAAGCGAAAAAGTGATAAGTTTTTAGACTTTGACTGTGAACAAACCAAAAAAAAAACTATGGAATATAAAGGTGACGGTGATACCATTGGTAATTGGTGTACTTGGAACAACCCTTAAAGTATTGGCAAAGGAACTGGAAAACGTGGAAATAAAAGGACGAGTGGAGACCATCCAGATTACAGCGTTATAAAACTCTTCTAGAATACTGAGAAGAGTCCTGGAGACTTGAGAAGACTGATTGTCACAGACTACAGAGAAAGTAGTAAAATAATGATAATAATAATAATATAGCTAAGTGATAGTATTTAGCTGTGTGAATGAAAAAAAAGAGAGTCTAGGAAAATAGTATTGAAATGCCTTTATAATAGAAAGCATAAAAGATAACTTCATTGGTGTGTGAAGTATGTGGATGTGTTGGCGTGCGCGGACACGACCTGAGAACAGCCGTGTCAAAATCAACGCTTTCAGATTTATAATGTATGAGATGATAAGTAATACGTTAAGTTTGTTCGTTATATTCAGAACAGCCCTTAGTAGTGAGTTCGATCCTCACTTGCGCGTCTTTCTGTCAGTTTTAACGGGAAAGAATTTATTGTACTGCTATAAAGTCTATGCCTGTTCCGATCTTTACTTAAATGATGATGATGATGATGATACTTTGAGAAGTTGTCGCTAGAGTTTCTGCTGCAATCATCAACGAAGCAGCTGCAGTATTGGGCGGAAGAGCAGCTGCAGCAGAGGGCGAAAGAGCAGCTGCAGTAGAGGTTATAGAGCTGCTGTCGTTTTTTGGCAGATAGCAGGGGGTGAGCGGGATGGAAGCTGCGAAGGTTGGAGAGGTTGAAAAAAGGGGGGTGGACTACGAAAGAGAAAGGAAGGAGAGAGAGAGATAGATAGAGTGAGAGAGAGAGAGAGAGAGAGAGAGAGAGAGTTTGAGAAGAAAGAGAGAGAGAGAGAGAGTTAAATAGAGAGATGAAACGAAACGTGCTTGTTGAAAAGATGTAGTGATCTTGTTACATATGATTATTACAAATGTTGTGATGATGATTCTGAAGGAAGTCAGAACGTTGATAGTGAGGATTTATGATTGACCAATGAAAAGGAGTGTGGGAAAGAAAAAGATTTTACAAGAGTTTTAAAGAAGAAGAAGAAGAAGAAGAAGAAGAAGAAGAAGAAGAAGAAGAAGAAGAAGAAGAAGAAGAAGAAGAAGATGCACGAAGTGAATGAAATCTTGAATAATAAGAAATGTCAGAATAATAATAGAAAACAGGAAAATGAGAGAAGAGAAAATAAAAGAAGAGGTAGAAAGAAGCGGAAGACCGAATCTATAATGATAAGAATATATAGAAGATATTTGAATTATAAAGAAGAAGAAGAAGAAGAAGAAGAAGAAGAAGAAGAAGAAGAAGAAGAAGAAGAAGAAGAAATTTTGGATGAGAGAAAACACAGAAATATTTCGAAAGATTTTAAATTAGAAAAAAGGAGAATAAGAAAAAGGAGAAATGTACATCAAAATTTAGAAGAAGTAGATGATGATGATGATGATGATGATGATGATGAAGAAAATCGTGAAATCTACGATGAGAAAATAATTTGAAGGTATAAAAGAAAAATAGGTGATGTGAATGAAAGAAAATAAAGATAAGTGGAAGGATTTTAATTTAGAAAAGAGAAAGGTTATAAAAAGGGGAGATAAAACTCAAAATAGAAAAGAAGCTCAAAATCTTCCTTACTGGAAATGTTCTTTGTGCAAGTATAAATCTGAGTAGAACTGTTAACTTGCCTAGTCACAATATTAGTCTAACATACATGATTCTAAAATTGTTCCTGTCTCATTGGGCACTCCATTCATAAGACCTTGAGTCACACCTAAGCAAAAGCTTAGTTAACCAATATATGATTCTCAATTTTTTCGACTCTCATTGGGCGCCTGATTCATAAGGCCTTGTACCATATCTAAGCAAAGCTTACTAAAGTAATACATGATTCTCAATTTTTGAGTCACTTTGGGAGCACTATCCATAAAGCCTTGAGCCACATTTAAGCAAAAACTTTGTAAATTACTACCTGATTCTCTATTTCTTTCAATTTCACATTATTGCCGATTATATTCATTAATAATTTTAATCGAATGCCAATAGTGATTGGTTCGTTGGTTTTAGGGCAAGCCTCAAGTTATTAGTGATTTAATGCAGAGGGCAGTTATCATATGTTTTGGTTTGGTCTGGTTGGGTTAGATGCTATATCAATCCTTTTAGTTTATTTAATGCCAAATCCATTTTTATACATAAAACAATTCTATATCAAACAATTCAGTTTAGCAGAAGCACAGTTTTTATTTACTCACAGTTAAATGTAAAAACAGCTCACTTTCATACAGTTCAGCTTAGCATAAGCACAGTTTAGTTCTATTTGACCCCTAGATAGGACCCTATCAGGTCCTACCACTCCGGGCCAGAGTGGACCTGGGAGCGATGGCAATAAAGAGGTACTCCGTATTCTCCAAAGCCTCAGCATTACTGGAGCCTCAACATGAGATTATTTAGTGTCATATCCAGGACACTTGTGAGGGGGGGGCTTACGCATCTGCCGAGATGCAGTCGGTGTATTCTATTGCACCAACTGACTGGGCCTGTATCAAATGGTTTTAAAATATTACTATTTAAAAATCATAATCATTCGTTTTCAAAATTTTATCGTTTCAAATATTCCCCAACAAAGTTGGCTGGGCCTGTAGAATACACCGACTGCATCTCTGCTAAGGAGTAAGATTCCTCTAACGAATGTTCTGGATATGACACTAAAAAATCTGATGGTGAGGCTCCAGTAATATTGGAACTTTGGGGAATGAGCCTTCATTGACATTACTCTCTGGTCCACTCCGACCTGAAATGGTAGCTTCTGATCGGGTTCATTCTATGGATCAAATAGAACTGTTTGACATTTAGATTGTGTGCAAACAAATAATCATGTTAAATGAAATTGTTTGAAATAGAACTGTTTGATCTTTTAACTATGAGTAAACAAATGACTGATGTTTGATTGGATTGTTTGTTATACATAACAATACTTGGAACCATTTAACTGTTTGTAAACGAATGAGTAATGTTGAATAGCATAATTACTGTTAAATAGTAATTATTGAAACAATTTAGCTGTGTGCAAAGAAATTATTAACAGTAAATTGAATTATTCGTATTAGATCACAATACTGGAAACAATTTAACTGTATGCAAGACAAATGATCTCAGACTCATTTGAAAGAGTTATCAACAAAACGTGTTTTCTAATCATATATATTCAATATATGTGTATAAAGAGGATTTGACATTAAATAACTTACGATGGTTAATATAAAACCAAACCAAACCAAACCAAATATTCCCATCTAATATCAAAAATCTACACGGTTATATAGTTGCTAGCGTCTCAAGGAATTAGATGGCTTCTTGTAACTAATAATAAAAAACCTTTCGCAAGATTTCTAGATTAATCTTAAAAACGATTTATTTGCATATAGTTTATTTCAAATATTCTTATCTAATATTAGTAATTTGCACACAGTTATACACTTTCAAGTATGCCTATATAACACAAAAAAATTTCCAAAATATCTATTTGACCCCTGACAGGTATTACCGATTCTAAGAAAAGAGAAGGTTTCAATAGTTGTTTCTCGACTTTTGATCAAATTGTTTTTGGATTAGGGAAAAAAAAAATCACGCACTGTGCTCAGCAGACTTAACGTAACGCAACGTCTTTTATGTTTCCTGAAAATTGTTTCATGTAAAAGATGAAGACATGGAACATATAAAAAATAATGGCGCAGATTCATAGCAAATCAAAAAGGGCTTCAACCAACAGAAAAATCACTGGAATTAATAAAATGGCAGTTATTCGAACACCTGCCTCCTATCTCACAAATCAAACAAGTAAGACGAACAGGACACGTGGGACACAGCGGAAGAAGTTCAGTTGAACTCCTAAATAAAGATCTTCTATGGAGTCGTGTTGACATCACTGAGCCCACTGACACTCGCCACACATTCCTCTCGTCTATCGCTCCAGTTAAGTCTTTTAGATTGCACCCAGTATCCGCACATGGACACACTAGTGTTGACCACCCTGCAAAGATTTACATTCGTCAGCTCAGTGCAGACACTGGATGCAGTCTAAAAGACTTACCAGGGACGATAGAGGATAGAAATGAGTTGCAAGAGAGAGGCAGAGACAGAGAGACAGAGAAAGAGAGAGAGAGAGAGAGAGGGTAAGAGATTCGGGCAATCAGCACGATTCCCTAATGATGATAATGATTTATCTCTGACTTGGTACAACTACTGTTCTTCTAAAACGATGACTTTAGCATTAAATAACCCACGAAGATTATTATGCCATTAAACAAATAAACCAAACACTAAGAGCGGTCATAGCAATTTGCAGTTAACTGAAAGACACCTACTTTGAAGTAATCAAACATATGTTCTATTTCTATTAGAGAATTCTGAAGTTTCAAATCATTATTTGTTAAAATTCTGAGATAATGTTTCTTTTTTATCTTTTAGAATATTCAGACTATTCTCTTCATCTTTATTGTTGTACTCACAAAATTTCGACCAGTCCGCTCTTCGGTCTTCTTCACCATAACCAAGTACAAGTTTTAAGCTATATCCGTTGCGCCATGTGTCTAGCAGAACACATGGTACAACGGAAATAGATGTTTTATCAAAGTGCTTCCTGATGAAATTACCCGGAGGTTGCTGGTTCAATCCTGACACTGGTACATAAGAAATACTTAGTTTAGCTTAACCCTTGTACCCAGTTATAGTTAACGGAATTAGAATAAATAACGGGTTGGATTCTAAGTCCTGTGTTGTCTCCCAAGTTCGACATGAAACACCAGAAGAACCCCGATGAACGAATCAGCCGAAACGTCGTGAATATTGCAATAAATTTGAAGACAATTGCTGTATATTGACCTACGAACCGGCCGGGTTGTCAAAATAGGAAATGCAGCTATGTAAATAACAGGTGCATCCGGTCGAGGAATAGCAGAGTGTAGCCTTGACTGTGGATGGGTTGAATGAGTGCAATTTGTGACGCCCACAAGAAGAAGGTGGGTGTTGAACTATTATATAACTCAATGTAGTTTGGCAACCAGACCAGCTAGAGAAAGATGTGGTAGAGAAAGCCAGAACCTAGCAGAGGGAGCCCTCAGGCCCCCGACTGAGCAGTTGGGGATCAGACCAGTTGAAGAGAAGATGCTGGATTAAGAAACATGTCCCGGAGAAGCTGGGCCCCCAGGCCCCCGGTTGGGCAGCTCAGGGGAACGGGAAAGAAACGGGATTATGGCCAATGGAGTCGGGGTCAATATGTTGCAGTTCTGTTCGGTCTCCAACTCCCTCTCACATACAACCCTTTCAAATAAAGTGAGAGGTATATTTTTCAAAGAATTGTGTCGCTCGTTTTTATTGTGTGTCGTTGTGATTTTGTCTGCATGCATCTGCATATGAGTATACAACACAATTTTCTCAGCACACTAAATGATAAGAATTTTCCAATCCTTATATAAATTACAAATTTAATTTTCTGGAAAGTATAACAGTTGAAGATACAGATTTAGATGATTCATCGAATACGTTTGGACAATTTAGACGAACTAAAACTTAAAATGTTTAAAACATAAAAGACTGCCTGTTAGAACAGCTATGAAAAACTCGAAAAGGGTTAAAAATAATTCGAGGTACATTGCAATCAATCTAACATTTCCATAACAACACCTGAACGCGTCTTGACATTTGAAATTAGTACTAATCATGTGATTGCCAAGAGTTGTTGATGGTGAAGTGGAAAAAATATACCAGCATTAATAATGTCGCCAATGATGTGAATGGATGCGTTTGGAAAAGAGTAAAGGAGACAAAGAAAACGTGTGTGTGTGTGTGTGTGTGTGTGTGTGAGAGAGAGAGAGAGAGAGAGAGAGAGAGAGAGAGAGTGAGTGAGTGAGAGTGTTAAGTTTTTTTTTTTTCATAAAATGTTAATTTTCATCTCAATCAAAGATGGCAAGATTTCATTATTTCTTAGTAAAGTAAAGTAAAGTTGGCGACCGTTGTCGAGGGCAACCAGAAGGCTCCCTTTTCAATAGTAGGTGTAGGGGTAGGACACTACTCCTTTCCATGGATTGCTCCAATTTACCATTGATACGTACGTTATATTGCTGAGTGTTAAGCAAGGAGGTATCAAGTAGCATTTTTATAGTCTTTGGTATGACGGGACCTGGAATTAAACCCAGATCTCCTGGACCATTGGCGAACACTCTACCCAGTAGGCCAATGAGCCGGTTTATTATTTCTAGTGGTAAATTATATACTGAAATGGATATTATTTGGCATATTTATCACCAAACTGCGTTGATTAGAATGTAACAATATTTCTGCAATTAAAAATTCGTATATATATATATATATATATATATATTAAGAAAAAACAAAAACAGCTCACATTAGGATTATAAATTTATTTCCATCCTGTTACGTGTTTTTGATATAAACCAAATATATATATATAAACGGCCAACTTTTCTTGTTATACAACTTTTCCAAATTTTTATATATTTTTACACTTTTTATACTTCCATCTACACTTAACGTCACTAATGAAACTCCTTACAGACCTGATGATGGTTCAGCAGAACCGAAACGCAAAGTGTCAACTGACTTTGTTTCTCTATAAATCCCCACTTTCTATTTGGATTCATGTTGTCAATTTTTCTTCACAAATTGTCGGATTACTATCCATTATTTTCTTCCATATATATATATATATATATATATGTTGTCTTTGCTGGATATTCATATTTTTGGTTTGCACAATTCCTTCCATAGGAGGAGAATTTGGTGATACGTAATACCTAATAATATCTATTTTGATTGTCGAATATTCCAGTTGTAATTATACAATCATATCATATTTTATTTGGCTTTGAGAAAATTAAGCTGACTCCAGCAAATAAATCGACAATATTTCACGCCAACTGAGAATTAAAACTTCTTTTTATAACGCTCGATTTTTTTCCTTACTGCTAATTCTTTTTTTTTAAATTACCTGTGACATATGTGACGATTTTCATCAACGTTTTATTTTTGAAATTAATGAACTTTCTTTTTTTCTTTCTGTTGGGTATCACCTACCTTTTCAGCATAATGAGCTGTTCCATCTGCCATATATGGCAGTAGCGGAGATCAATAAGCCTACGAAGAAATCTTAGAAAACCCACATCTAGACTATATTTTAAAACAATCATTAAAACCATTACGTACATTAAAAAAGATCGACGACAAAGATATCACAAATCCGTACCTTTTCACAAATGCACTAATGTTGACCTCATTCCTCCGTTCGGCTGGCAACCGGACTAAAGAGCTATGGCACTTTATTGACGAAGCCAGCCGGGCGGACGTAATGTTGGCCGACATAAAAAATGCCATGCTAAAGAAAATGCTCCCTTTTTGTTCGGGTAGGGTCCCGATTTTGGTTCACCCATCATTTTATAGGTCCCTAAAACTGAGGTACCCCATGGATGTCGGAGAAATTGCTAGGGACGACCGAGTTAGCACTGAGTTCGGCACCGGTTTCTTGCGTCAGGCCGTCGGCATCCTCACCCCGAAGGATTTCCGGCCCGTAGTCGACACTGAGTAAGGTAAGTTGGACTAATGACTCTAAACCTTGCCGGAAAACCTTGCCAGTTTGAATGTGAGGGGACTGAGGGATGCAAGCAAGTGTACGCGCTTGCTTGGTGAACTCAAGAACCTCGGAGTAGATGTTTCTGCAGTGCAAGAGACCCACTTCACTTGCGGTGCTGACTGTCTTCACATTGCGTGAACAAAAAAAAAGAGACAGGGCAGAAAAATATGCAAACGATTTTAAGGAAGGAGAAATCCTTCTTATACCGGAACTGGTGGAAGCTGTTGAACCTAAGACCCTGTCTTTCGTAGTCACAGATCTTAAGACCAAGAGACTAGCTGGACTGAAAAAAGAAACTTTCGAGGACCTCCTAAAAAGTGCAAACATCCAGGTAAGTACTTTTGCCGCAGAAGCTTTGCTACCTGGGAGGAAATAGCAAAGAAACTGGCCGGTGGTAACATCACCACACGCTTCTTCCGGCTACAACCGGAATATCGAGACAAGGGAAGAATCAAGGTCACCGTATGCAATGTTTCAATGCAATTAAGTGGTGACGTCCTCGCCGCCTACTTAAATATATATGGCGGCGTGGAACAAGTCACCCAGGTAACATCCAACGGTGGAACCGCTTACAGTGACTACGTTTTTATCATGTGCCTCGATAGGGGAGGGTTTAACAACGTACTCCATCTCATCAAATATCGAGATCGAACAATGACGGTGGTCGTTGAAGACAGGAAACCGCTATGGATGTCGGAGGAATTACCAGGGACGACCGAGTTAGCACTGAGCTCGGCACTGGTTCCCGCTATGTTGGTCCTGTAAAAAAATTGGACATTTTTCCAAAACCTGCCCTCAAAAAACAACGACCACCACAACGACTACTACCACTACTACTGCTCCAGAGACTTCACCGACCATCACAATAACAGCAACAACACCTACTAAAACCACCGAAAACCACCCAGACAACCCTAACAAAAAAGATGAGGGAGGGTGGATCCAAGTGACAAAGAAAAAGGGGAAAAAACTCCCTTGAATAAGTCAACAACAATAGCACCTACGGAAAACAAAACAAATTCAACAACCGTTACTACCACTAAGCCTCTACTGTTACTACTGCTACAAAACAATCATCAATATCGACCACTGCTACAAAACAATCATCACCAGCGACCACATCAAAAGAAAACCAAAAGGAAACAACAGAGCCCATGGATATGACAGTCAATTTAAAAAGAAGAAGGAATAGCGAGGACTCACTAACAGAAGAAGGGGAGAAAAAACACCCCCAAAAAACACCACAAAAACAAACACCCTCCCAACCTCAACCTAAGGGGGACGGGAAAAAATAGCAAAATCACCAGCCAAAATTGAGCGACCAGCTCAATTAATTCTCCCCCACAAAAACCAAGAAGTACTCCAGCAAACCTAACTGAACTCCCACTATCCCCCTCTCTTTCACCAATCATAACCCCCAAAATACTCACACAGTCACACTCGGTGACAAGACTTTCACCCCCTCCTCAGACAACATCAACAACATAAACTGGACAAAAGTTAAGATCACGCATACGGCAGCCGCACCAGCGCTGGGGTCTCCTTGCCAGTTAGATGCAGCCTTGATGCTGATGTTGACGTTGTTTTTGCAGGTGACGGGGGCCGGCTGGTTGTGGCCGATGTTGCCGTTAAAAGTTTCAAGTTCCGTCTGGTCGCAATTTATGCGTCCAATATCGCTGTGGTGAGGGTTTCCTTTTTTCGTCGGTTGGCGCCGTTCCTGGACGATACGAAGCGACTAGTCTTAATGGGTTATTGGAATGCCATCCTTGATCCCAAGATAGATAAGATCGGTCGGGGAGCTAACAGATTGGGAAGGTGTGAAAGCAGCCTAGTCGGCTTCATGACTGGTAATGACTTGGTCGACAGGTTTCGTCTGGATCACCCAGCGCGGGAGATGTGGACGTGGCTAGATAGATCGCCCTCTGCCAAAGTAGGTTCCTACTTGGACAGTGTTAGTGAGAAGAGCTGATATTGATTTCGTTAGTTGTCCCACGTTCCACTGGAAGTTCAATACCTCCTTACTGGAGATACGGGACTTCCGAGATCGGCTAGAATCCCTAATCAAGCTGGCGTTAGTGGGGGCGGTTACCGGGAATAGGTGGTGGGTTTCTCTTAAACATAGTATTAGAGATTTCGCTACCAAGTACGGTCGACAGCTCAATTTAGATAGGACAAAGGAGGCGAAATCTATATATGATAGACTTTCCCGGGGGGTGGCTGGGGGGACTCCCTAGGTGTAGAACTAGCTAGGAGGGACCTTGAGCGTGAGAGTAGCGAGCGCTACAAGGGATGCGTAGTTAGATCTAGGTTAAAGAGAGTTCTCAACGAAGCTGTGAAATCGAACGTGACTGCGCGTGAAGAAGTTTCCCGATCGGTACATCGATTCTGTCAAGACCCCGGACGGGCGACTGCTGCGATCGAGTCGCGAGATACATGATTCCTTTCGGGCGCACTTTCGGGATCGCTTTGCCCGCTGCACTGATCTCCCGCTCCGGGAGTTTCGCAGCTATCTCGCCGACTTCTCCCGCTTTGGGGCTGCTGAAGCGGCTAGCTGCGAGGGTGTGGTTACTGAATGCGAAGTCCGAGATGCGTTGAAGCAGGTCGGCCTCAACAAGTCGCCGGGACAAGATGGTTTGCCCAACGAAGTGTACTTGATGGTGTCGCACATGTTTGTACCTATTCAGACGGATATGTTCAACCATTGGTTCGCCCAGGGAGCCATTCCTGGTAGCGTTACGAAGGGCGTGATCACATTGCTGAAGAAAGGTGGCAGGCATGTTTGGGAGGGTTTAGACGATTACAGGCCCATAACTATGCTTAACCAGAGTTAAAGATTTTGGCCCAGGTCTTAGCGAATGGTTTACAGCTTGTCATTAGCGATCTGATCGGCCCCGAACAGACCTTTGCTGTAAAGGGACGATCGATCCAGAACAACTTGCACTTGATTCGCGAGGTCCTAGAGGGAATAAAAGTCGACACTGAAGCCGCGCTGATCAGTTTAGATCAGTTCAAGGCCTTCGATAGGGTTGACCATCGGTTTTTGACGACTGTTTTGGAGACTGCCGGATTCGAACCGGAGTTCTGCAGATGGATTAGCATGATGTACCACAACCCTCAGGCAGTGGTGCAGGTGAACGGAAGGTGTTCGGGGGCGTTCGTGATCGAACGTTCGGTCCGGCGGGGCTGCCCACTGTCTCCTCTTCTCTATGTCCTCGGGTTGGAGTCCCTCCTGCGCAGGGTTAGGGATGAGGGGACAAGTCCGGCCCTACGCGGTGTCCCTTTTGCTGGCCGTCTTACAGCAAGGGTTTCCGCGTTCGCTGATGACATCACAGTCTTTGTATCCCGCCGGCTGGATATAGAGGCTGCGAAAGAGGCGGTTGTCTTGTACGAGCGGATTGCAGGAGCCAAGGTCAATTTTGACAAAAGCGAAGGTTTGCGGCTCAGTGCTTGGACGGGTAGCAATACTCTTCCAGGGCCCTTCCGCTGGAGTGACGGACCCGTCCGTATCCTCGGGGTGTGGTTCGGTCCCGACCTCCAACTGGAGCGAAATTGGTCGGAAGTACATGTTAAGGTGAATGCTCAGGTGGGAATCTGGCTTTCAAAGAGGTTGTCCTTAAAGGGCAGGGTGGAGGCGTGCGACGTGTACGTCTTCCCCTTGATCCTTTACCGATTAGCTATACTTAAACGATCCCTCTCCAGATTGCTCAGGGGAGGTGCAAGGCCGATGGTCCGTAGGCAGGTCTGTATCCAACGTACACGCAACGGGAGTCTAGGTATGTCTGATCTGGAGAGCCACTGGCTTGCTGAAAGACTTGCATACCTGGGCCAATACTTGACGGGGGACGCAGTGTGGAGACGAAAGGCGAGTCGGACTTTTCTTCGCCTCAACTCAGACCCAAAGGCTGAAGGTCGACGTAACCCTTTGGGCGAAGCACTATTTGTCCACGAGTGCCGAAAGGCCATTCGTAACCTTCTTGGGTCCAGTGACCTTTCATGTCCTCGGAAAGAACTGTATCGGGAGTTAGTGGTGGGTTCTGCTTCTGATCCTCTTAGCGAGCGACACGGCTGGGCGGCGAAGGAGATCCGCTCTCATTGGAATTGGGCGCCAGGATCGAGCTTCTTGAACAACTCCGAGTTCTCGCTCACCTGGCGACTTGTTCGGAATGCGTTTCCCCTTCGCGGCTTGAACTACAAAGCGGGCCTGGCAGACATGCCCGATTGCCCTCGCTGCGGCAGTGGGCTGGAAGAAACGGCTGAGCACGCCTTCTACTACTGCGAGCGAGTCCGCCCGTTTTGGGATTACGTCGGGGAGTGGGCGGCTCGCATCGAACACAAGCAGCTCGTGCTGCTCGACGTTGGTTACGTCGTAGACAACGTTCTTCCTCCGTTTCAGGGTGAGAAGCGTATGGTATTTCTCGCGATCTTAGCTGTAGCCCGAATAATGATTTGGACGACGCGAAACAAGGGATTGTTTGACGATGCAAACTTTTCTCATCGTGATCTGGTTTTGTATTTCCGGCATCAGCTGAGGGTCAAAATCAGATGCGATAGAAAACGCTTGGATCGCATAACATTCAGCAAAAGGTGGGTGAATGCAGCGAGCCTGGTCGTAAGAAAGGGGGCAATGTTGGAGTCATCCTTCCCTCCTCTGCCGGCCTATGGCGTCTACGGTACGGGTCCTTAGGGACCCCATCCCTGTTAAGTAGAATTGTTTTTTCCCCTTGAAACCTAGTTAGCAGTATGCTGTGAGTCATTGTCCCCGTCATCTAGTCGTTAGTTTCTCATGATCTTCCCCCTCCCCATTATTTTTGTATCTCAACCCGTATCCCAGTCAGCTTTTTTCGAAGATCTTGAACATTCATATGTAAAAAAATCATATTACCTGCATCTATCGACCCATACCGCGCCCGACCCTTTATTTCTTTTACCCCTGTAGATAAGGATTCCTGTCCCACCTTGGGTAGGTCCGGCTTGTTTCCGGTTCTTTCGCCCCAGAAAACAGTCGGCCTTCAATTTTATAGACGGTGGGGGATGGGAGGGCAACCAAACGGAGAATTTTTTTCCTTGTTTTTCGTGTATATATATTTTTCGGGGTTTTTTCTCCCATTCCCATCATATCCATCGTAAATAAACCATATATTGTAAATAAAATCATACACCACTTTCGGATTTTAAGTAGGTGTTCTTCATAGAGCAAATGTGGTATTTTGGTAACTGCTGCGCGCATGGCGATGGATGAATGGTTATATATTGTACTGTTGAATGGGTCGGCGAATGTGGCTAGCTAGGTCCCCTTAGAATATATAGAAAAGCATGACCGCTCCCTTCCCCTCCCCAAAACCTCAAGGCCTTGTGCATTCGTTGTAATTCAATGAAATAAAATAAGCCTTCGAGTCAGTCCAGAAGAGCCGTTCCTATTGTTGAAGTATATCATTACTCTATCACGAATCCTATGTTCTTATTACTAACAGTCTCTCTCTTGTAAATACTCTTTCCTGTAAATATAACTATTTTTCTTCACATGTCGTGGTTTATCTTTTTATTACTACTACACGCGTTCACCAACCAGAACACAACAGTTTCTTTCTTTTCTTTCATAGTCTTTCTTTCTTTCTTTCTTTCTACCGTAATTCTTCCTCATTTCTTTTTTTTTTTTCATAGTCTTTCTATTGTTCTTTCTTTCCTCGACTTTTATTCTTTCTTTATTTATTTATTTTTGGTTGACCTATCCCTCTTTTCAACTATAGAAATTCATTCTTTATCTGCCTCATCTGTCTTTCTCTTTCATTCTGTTATTGTCTTTCTTTCTTTATTTCAACCCTAATATATATTTTTCTTTCAATCTACCCTAGTCTTTATTACATTCTACCATAGTAATTCTTTCTTTCTTTCTTTCTTTCATAATTCTTCCCTTTTTCATAGTCTTTCTTTCTTTCTTTCTTTCTTTCTACGATAATCCTTCTTTCGTTCATTCTTTCCTTTTTTCTACCGTAGTCTGCGATTTTTTTAATTAACATCGTGTTTCATTTTTCTTCCATTTAATTTCTTTCTTTTTAACTTTTTTTACGATAGTGTTCTTTTTCTTCCTTTCTTTCTTTCTTAGCTATTGTGCTTCTTTCATTGAATTTCTCTCTCTCTTTCTCTGTCTCTCTCTCGCAACTGTAGTTTTCTTTCTTTCTTTCTTTCTTTCTTTCTTTCTTTCTCAGCCATAATCTTGACTTCATTCATAGAATTTCTTTCCGTATGTCTCCCTCCCTCCCTCCCTCTCTCTCTTTCTCTTTCACAGCCGTTGTTTTCTTTCTTTCTTTCTTTCTTTCTTTGTCAAAGTCTTTACTTCTTTTGTAGAATTTTTTTGAATCTTTGTCTCTCTCTACCGTAGTCTTTCGTTCGACTATGGTTTTTCTTTTTTCTTTCTTTCAAAAAGATTAACTTATTATCGTCATTTAAAAAAAAATCAGGTTTGTATTTTGTAATGGGCAATTTCCCTTAATCACATGAGTAAAAGGAACGATTACAATTACAAAATTATTAGAATTCAAGATCAAGGAAAGAATTGACATACTGGCCTTTCTCAGCGTATTTCGGATCGTCAAGAATTCTTAGGTAGCAGTTCGTTCTTATGAATCTTGCTTAGAAAAATTCGATGAGAACCCTCATAAAAAGGTACCTAAATAAAATAGATAAAATAAAATGAATAAATGAATAAATAATCAAATAAGTATCGCCCATGTGTACTAAGGAAATAGTCAATCATATCTTAAAAGAATGGAACGAAGAGCGTAAGATACAATGGCCTGCCAGAATAAGTGATCCACTGGGAACAGTGCAAACAATAGAGATTTGTCAACAAAATTCGATGGTATAATCTGACCGAGAAGTAAGAAAAAATAAAAGAAAAATGCCGTTATTGCACCGAACCAAAAAAGGAAACTGAAAGAATGCAAAAATCTCGATAAAAAATCTTGATCTTAAAAGAGATCTGAAGATAATAGAGAATGTGATGGGAACAGTTGTCTCTTCTATTATTAGAACCCTTTGCATAGTTCAGGAAAATTCCCAGAGATTAGAGAATAAGGAAATCAGGAAGAATCTAGTGAGTGTGATACAAATCTGAAAGAATTTCAAGGATATTCAAATTCTTGCTTGCCCAGTCGGCTGGGGCTGTAGAATACACCGACTGCACCTCTGCAGAGGGGTAAGAACTCCCTCAACAAGTGTTCTGGATATGACTCTAAATTATCTGATGGTGAGGTTCCTGCAATGCTGGGGCTTTGGGGAATGCGGAGTACCCTTTCATTGCTATTGCTCCTAGGTCCACTCTGGCCCGGCGTTGTAGCACCTGATAGGGCCTTATTTCTGGGTTAAATAGAACTTACAGCATACTTATGCTAATATGAATTGTTTGATTAAACTGAATTGCTAGAAATAGAAATTGTTTTTCACAATTAAACTGTACTTACATTTAAACTGCGTGCATATGCTTAACTTAATTGTTTGAAATTGAACTGCTTTTGACGTTGAAACTGTTCTTACACTAAACTGAATTGTTATATATAACTTTGAATAAACTGAATAGTTTTAAGTAGAAATGTTTTAGACAATTGAACTGTGTACTCTTGCTAAACTGAATTGTTTTAAATAGAACTGATTATTTACATAAAAATGGATTTGGCGTTAAATAACCTACAAAGTTTGATATGCCATAAAAAAACCAACCAACCAACCAACCAATCAAATTCTTGCAATAACTAAAACTTCAATTGAAAAAATAATCATTTTAACGACAACGTAGCAGTAAAAAAAAAAAAACTACAATTCTTACTGGAGAAAACAATGAGAGAAAATTCGTCCTTTTGATTGGTTAAATACTATTAACCAGAAATGATGATTGGTTAAAATCCCTGTTGTGAATTGCATAAAAAAATCCCAGTCACGTTCCTCTACAACCTTCATTTTTTTGAATTCTTGGAGGCATGCAAGAATTTAATTGGAACCCTACATGGGAATTGATCAAATTTGGCAAGGTCTACGAGAGAACAAGAATGATGTTGCACAGACCTTAAACTATAAATGACCCTATGATATATATCACTGATGAGGCATCTCAGCTCACAGAAATTATACTTGCCTCTAAAACGAATAAAAACTCTAACAGAAGTCAGCAGTTGCGATGATTTCCTTTACCTGGTGCAATTAGGTTACGTAGCTTCGCGTGTTAATTGGTTGAGAGACCATTTTCAGGGTAACACATGCACACGCACATGTCTGAATCCTTAAGATGGCTGTCGCTTATGTATATTCCATAGTCAGTGTGTATATAAGCGAGGATTTTGGAGAAAGAATCCAATTATCCTCCCTCCAGCTATGGGTAAATAGTAGGACAGACTGAGTTCTTCAGCCTTGTCGAGGCAACTAGTCTAGTCAACTCTGAATTCAAACATATTAAACTCCGCTTAAAAAATTGACCTTGTGTCATATACTGCTATGATTAACCATAAAAATAAGATTCGAACAGAATGGATTTTAGAAGAATAAAGTAACTAAATTACAAATGTGAAAAATTAAAAAGGAATGTAGGGAATAAATAAATAGATAAAATCAAATTGGATTAAAATAATTATTAAAATATGCAGAAACTCCCAGAGGCCTCTGACAAGAAGAGAGGCGACGCATGCTCAAAGAAAAGGGACCGTCCCGACAAAAAAGGAATCTCACTCTCTTTCAGCAGCGACCAATGGAGTGCCAACACCTAGATCGTTCTTGCTAACTGGTGGAGGACGCCATGCGTTCATCTTTAGACGACGCATTGGCTAACCCTTCCAGTCGTCTCTTTCACCACCAACCCATGACTAAAACACCGGATTTAGACAAACTCACAAAAGGGACTCACACGCCACAAAAGCTTTATATACCGAACACTTTGTTAAAGCTTTAAATACCGAATAAGGACACATATACACCCTAGAAACGACTAACGCATTTTTAACACCTTGACTGGGAGAGTCAACCATTTCATTTAAATTCAGGAAGAATTTCCGCACCCACTGAATGGTTGTTGAACCCAGAAATAAAGGAAAAATGTAAAAGATATCTTCATCTCCTATCTGTAACTATCTTTTTCTTTCAAATAGTTCCTTCACGGCCTTCATATCCAATAAGTTAAACCAACAAAACAAAAGTGGGGTAAGAGTGGAATAACCTAGGGTGGAGTTAGATAGCAAACGGCAACACAACTTGCCCCTGGGACCCCATAGAAATAGATTTTAAAAATATTTTGATGAGAAAGAGAGCGAAAAAAAGACATATTGCTTTCATATTTTTTTACTGAAACAACAGGAGCTAATACATATGTGAGAATGTTTGTCGACAAAAATAGTGAGAGCATTATTATTTTGATTGTTCACGGTGTAAAAGTGGAAATCAGCGAACGAGTTAAACTGTCAAATTGATGACCTGGTGTGCTGCTAGAAAAACGAACATTCTGAGCAAACATTCATTTTTAAATTCAAATGTGGAAAAATTTTTTAAAAACGTTTTTTGACGTCATATCATAAGCAGAAAATCTATAGTTATCCAAACTAGAGAAAGCAGCCCCTTTGGGTAAAACTGAGAATGAATCGAATTCTGAAGGCACAGCCAGTCGAGGGGTTGAAATTAATAATTGAAATCCAAATTAGGAGAAAATTTATGTGGTTAATATCTTCTACAACCACCACCTCTCGGATGAGAGAAAATACATTTAGATAAGATTTTCAACTTTCGCCAGATACCAGTGCAAACTGGCGAACAGACTCCACGAGCTTTTGACCTTGTACCAGACTACCTTGAGTACAGATTAAAGAAAAGGGTGTTCTCGTGGTGTAATGGTTAAAGCGATGAACTGCGGAATCGTAGTACGCGAGTTCGTACTCCAGTCGCGCTATTATGTTCACTTTCGGGCAAATACCCTTGGGAAAGGTATGAACCCCTTTATTCTCCCTCCAGCTATGGGTAAATAGTAGGACGGACTAGGTTCTTCAGCCTTGATGAGGCAACTAGTCTAGGAGAAGGAAAACTCTGAATTCAAACCTGTTAAACTCCGCTTAAAAATTGACCTTGTGTCATATCCTGCCCGAGCGAAGGGGTTGGTAAATAGTACCTTGAGTACAGATTAATGAAGATAACACGACTCTTTAAGGGAGACGGAGAAACTGAAATAACCCAATACTTTGAGACGTCCTTGTACCAGACTCGTGAAGAGAAATTAACATAACATGCTATTTGAAATTACTTTGTATCAGACAATCAGTACATGGAGAAGCTGTGAGCGGAAAACTGAAAGGCAAACATAACCACCATTTAAGATTGCCTTATGCCAGACTACTGAATTCAAGAAAAGAAAAGCTTAAGATTTATTCATTAGAAGTGAGAGGATTTGTGTCTGACTTTGAATGCCCAGATATTGACGGGCAGTTAAATCCTGAACTTGGTCTCAGACAATAAAATCCCCTCCTCTGGGATGGGTGAATATATATATATATATATATATATATATATACCATTTTTAAATGGGTGAATATATATATATATGTATATAACATTTTTAAATGGGTGAATATGTATATATATATATATATACCATTTTTAAATGGGTGAATATATACATATATATATATATATATATAATTTTTAAAGACACTTTTTTAAAAACTAAATATTATTATTGTGACAAAGTTATGTTCTTTTCTCTGATTTTTGACGTGAGAGGGGTTAGGTAAATGCATATATGTTCTGTCTTGTTGTATCGTGGTAAAGAAGAGATACACAGTGAAATAGAGTTAACTATTTTTTAACTGAAGTGGTACAGTCCAACAAATATTATAAGTCTCGCGCTGTGGGTGTTACGTCCGAAGTTGGTCTTACTACTGACAGAGATCTTGCAGAACCCTTGAGCTTAAGAAACACGACGTCTTTTATACCTCTGTGATATCGGACTTGACGTGGTACGAGCCGCTATACAACATCTTTAATATAGAGATGAAAATAGAATGGACTCTATAATTAGTGCAATTTTTAATTCTACTACTTCTACAACTAATAATTTAACTAATACTAACACAACCCAGTGTTCTGGGGTGGTAGAATACACCAACTGCCTCTATAAAGGGGAGTAAGACCCTATCAAGTGTCTTGGATATGACATTAAACAATCTGGTGGTGAGGCCCCAGTCTTGGAGCTTTGGGGAATATGGAGTGCCCTTTCATTGCCATTGCTCCCAAGTCCACTTTTGCCCGGAGTGGTGGCATCTTAAAGGGTCTTATCAATGGGTCAAATAGAACTGTTTGATATTTACACTGTGAGCCAACAAATGACTTACATAAAATCTAATTGTTAGAAATAGAACTGTTTGATCATTTAAGTGTATAAACAAATGACTGATGCTTGGTCGGATTGTTTGTAATACTTGGAACAATTTAGCTGAGCGCAAATGAACGAATTGTATTGAATGAAATGATTAGTGTTGAATAGAAATAGTTGCAATAATTTCACTGTCTTCAAACAACTTAAATTTTTACTGTTCCATAGCAATACCTGAAACCATTTAACTTTCTGCAAACAGATAATTAACAGAAAGTAGTATGGTTGCCATTTCACAGAAATACTTGAAGCCATTTAACTGTGTGCAAAAAAACAGAGCTTAGCCACGTTTAAATATTTTGTCCCCAAAATGTGTTTACAAATCAAATATATTTAATATATGTATAAAAATGATATGGCATTAAATACCCCAAAATGGTTGATATACCATAAAACCCAACTAAAACAAATGATATACAAATTTGATATATATGTATAAAGAGGATTTGACATTAAATAACGTATAATGGTTGATATGCCATAAAACTAAACTTAACCAAATCATATATATTCAATATACATGTATTGGGAGGATTTGGCATTAAATAAACCACAATGGTTGATTTGCCATAAAACTAAACTAAACCAAATCCTATATATTTATCATAAGTATACAAAGAGAATTTGACATTACGTAACGTACAATGGTTGATATACCATAAAACCCAACCTAAACAAATCATATATTTGATATATACGAGGATCTTTATACAAGTTTCCAGACTTTTTTCGTATGGGCACTTTTATTGATAGTACACACACGAAACCAATCCCCTTCGAAGTAATAACCTCTTGCTGTAATTCACTTGTTTTACCGTTCTAACAACTTCTGGAAGGCCCCATGGAAGTCATCTTGTGTGATCGTGTCAATGAACTTCGTCATAGTCTCTTTCATCTTCTCAATTGTCTCTTAACGACGGCTTTTTCATTGAGGTTAGGGAATAAGCAAAAAACACAGGGAGCAAGGTCAGGAGTATAGGGAGGGTAACGAACAGTCTTGATGCCCATCTTGGTCTGTGACAAGAAGGGAGTTACGGACTGGTGCATTGTTCTAGTGGAAATGCCACTGACCAAATTTGAAGAGTACTAGCCTCTTCCGACGGAATCTCTTCCTGAACTCCCTTAAAACCTCAATATAGTAACCCTAACCCTAACCCTTTGGCCAATCGACTCTGGTGTATTGACTTCCTTACCTCTCCCACATCTCTCATCATCCCTCAGAGACTCCCTACCTACCTTGAATCTCTTATGCCACTCATAAACTGACGCCCGATTCATGCAAGATGGTCGAAAAGCAGTCTGAAGTATTCCATACGTTTCTGTGGCATCATTTTTTCCAAGTTTAAAACATAATTTTATTGCATATCGTTCTTCTAAAGTGTCCTCGCGTCCAGATTGCATTTTTGAAATTCACCAGCTGTGCCACTCAGGTTTTAGTGGGGTGTATTCCAATTGCTGATGTAGCTGTTCATTTTAACCTGAAATCATAAAAATTAGTCAGTCATCTCATTAGATGTATAGCAATAAGATACTGAATTTTCAAGAGTCTATGACAATTTTAAATGCCTGTACAAAAAAGCCTGGAAACTTTTTGAAGGCACCACGTACGTATTGAGAGAATTTAGCATTAACTAGACAACAATGGTTGATATGTGGTGAAACCAAACCAAACCAAACCAAACCAAATGGTAGATATTTGATATACGTGAATAAACAGGATTTGGAATTAAATACCGTACAATGGTTGATACAGCATAAAACTAAACCAAACCAAATCATATAGTATATATATATGTATAAAGAAAATTTGGCATGAAATAGCCAACAATGGTCCATATTTGATGAAACCAAACCTAACCTAAAACAACTATTCACCAGTGGCCCGGGAGACCTGGATTCAATCCTAGGTCGAGTCATACCAAAGACTCAAAAATGGTACTTGATGCTACCTTGCTTAACACTCAGCATTATAAGGTAAGGATCAAGGGTAAAGTGGAGCAATTCAGGGAAAGGAGTAGCGCCCTCCCCTACAGCTTGGTGTAGTAGCTATGGAAAAGGGAGCCTTCAGATCACCCTCGACTACGGTCGATAACTTTACTTACTTACAAATAATAATATTAACGTTTCGTACCTTTTATGCTCTATAAGTACAAGCTTATACCACCATAAGATTCATTAAAAACCATTGCAAGCTATCAACGTATTATTACTCTAATACTGAGGCAACGATTCTTTTTCAAATAAATTCTTTTTACCAAAATACCTCATATCTTTGAATACCTTAGCATGGTGTGAGGTTTAGCAACCCACACTCGGAGGTCAGTTACTACTAAATAGTGAGTTTGGTTAGCAGTTGGTCCCCAACCTTACGGTCTTGAACCAAATCTTAGCTTAAAAAACATGAGTTAAGCCGTAGCCTGGTTTGTTCATGCAGTGTACCTTGGCTGAAATAGCCGGGTGAAGTCCATCTCTTTACAGGTTTGGTTTGAATCCCGTGTTTTCCTTCTTTTTCGAGTCCAGTCTGTCCTACTATTTACCCGTTACTGGACGAAGAATAGTTAGATTTCGAAAGAATAGGTCCCTGCTAGATCCCCAGAGTTTCACAGGGTTGAAATTGCTATGGGTACCCTCTGAGAAAACAGCGGATACTGGAAGCAAGCCGAGGACTCTGTACGAGATTAAGCAAAGCTTTGTAAATGCTACTATACATCTCTACCCACCTCATCTTCTTCTTCTTCTTCTTCTTCTTGATCAGGATGATGATGAAGGAAAGAAAGAGAGATCATAAATAGAAAAATACGGTGGCTAGCGATTCCAGAATATAAATCTCTAAAAAATTCAGTTGAGAAAGGTGTGTTCTTAAGATGCGCTACAGACGATAATGATTATGATAATGATGAAGATATTCATAAAGACCATTATGGTCAAGTTTTGATATGATAATGTTTATTATTCTGATAATCATCTTTATCACTTTCAGGATTATTATCACGAGGACATAGTGATCTTAAGTCACGATCACGATTATAATGACAGTGCGTATAAGGATCATAATGATGATGATGTTGATTTTGATTATAATAATTATCGTAATGATTTCGATCATGATGTAATTTTTGATAATGATCACGATTACGATAATGGTTATGACTATAATGATCATTAATTATAATAACCAAAATAATGATCCAAATTATGAGATTGATCGTGAGGAGATAAATGATGTTGATTGTTGATTATAATCATCAATAATGATCGTTATTCTAAAAATTATTAGGATTATGAAAGGGTAATGATTGCTTATTATAATCATGAAAAAAATGATCAAGATTATGATAACGGTCGTTTTGACGATAGTGATAATGATCGTTAATTATCATTCTGGAAATGATTATCACAAGTACAATAATCATCCTGATAACGATAATGATAATGATCACGATCAAAATGATCCTTACTTGTAATCATCAATGTAATGATCATACGTACGTTTATAACTCTAATTATAATAATTAAGATGAGGATTTAATAAGTTATTTATTATCGTGATCATTTATGATACTGAAAATAATGATTCTGGCGATGATAGGAATCACTGTAAGGATTATGTTGATGATGATAATAATCAACATAATCCTTACAGTGATTCTGGCGATAATAGGAATCACTATAAGGATTATGTTGATTATTATCATCATCATCTTTTATGATACTGAAAATAATGATTCTAGTGATAATAGGAATCACTGTAAAGATTATGTTGATTATTATTATTATTGTTAACATCATCATCATCATTGTAGTCATAATGGAAAAGAAATTTGATAAAAGAAATAGTCTTAGCTGATTTCTTAAAAGAAAGGGCGTAAAACGGAAAGAGAAAAAAAATCTGGTTCAAACAAAGACGTAACCAAATAAAATAGGGGACAATTATTGAAAAGATTGAAAATAAGAGTTATTTCGATAAACAAAAAAGGCAGAAACCTTGTTAATAATTCGTATATTAGCAGTTCATCTTATAATGCGTGTTATAGTAGTATAAGTATTTTCTTAAGCAAAGCCGTTGTACATCGCGCTAACATTAGCAGTTGTAGTTCTAGTAGTCACGACAGTGACAAACAATATTAGTAGCAATAATAAAGTCCTTTTGAAAAGCTGTGTAACAGAACAGCTCGACTGGGAATTTCATGTCTGGTACAAGGCTATCTAGTATAAAATCTGAGCATTGGACTATGGATTTTTTCTTCTTTTTTTTGTGTGACGAGCAATTTTCCCACTGGCGTCGGTTTTCTTGTCTTTCGTTTGTTGTGTGAGGTTACGAAAACAATCCGCAGACTTAACAAAGAGAAGAAAAAATGAAGATAAGAAAAAGAAAATGAATGAATTGGATTGATGTGATAGTAAGTACCTTAATTAGTTGGGGCTGCCTCATGCTTTAGCTCTTCCTGTTTGCATCTGTTAATGCTAAACAAAATGTATATCCTTACCTACATGGTGATCAAAAAGTAACTCACAATTTTAAAAATTTTATCATTCATTTCTTAACAATATGTTTAGTTTTTTTTTTTTTTTTTTTTTTGTTGAAAAAATGAATTAGGGGATATCTAAATATTGGGACTTACTTTTCAATCACACTGTATATATCACTACTGCTGTAAATACCTCACTACCGACCTACCTACCTACCTACCAATCATCGTTTCCTGGATTTTGTGCACGTCACGCTCAACGAGCAAAGGAAAGATAAACTTGCGTAGAAAAAAACTAACCCCAAAACAGCACAACCACTCACTTGTGATTCTTAATCTCCAAGTCAGCACACGAAACAAGTTACGAAATCCACTGTTAGCACACTAGCTTCTTCTTCTTCTTCTTCTTCTTCTTCTTCTTCTTCTTCTTCTTCTTCTTCTTCTTCTTCTTCTTCTTCTTCTTCTTCTCTCCGTGGTGACACCTGCCACAGCCTATTAGTCTGCACTACGTTTTTCCAATTTTATAGAAATGCTGCATTAACTAGTGTATTCTATTTCTTAATCCCATCAAATTTTACTTAATTTATTGACCTAGAGAGTAGTGTTCGCCGATGGTCCGGGAGACCTGGGTTCAATCCCAGGTCGCGTCATACCAAAGACTTTAAAAATGGTACTTGATACCTCCTTGCTTAACACTCAGCAACATAAGGTACGTATCAAGGGTAAAGTGGAGGAATCCAGGGTAAGGTGTAGTGCCCTCCCCTACAGCCCCATGTAGTAGCTATTGAAAAGGGAGCCTTCTGGTCGCCCTCTACTTGTTAATAAACATACAAAAATCAAATTTCCACGAATATATATATATATATATATATATATATATTAATAGAACACAGTGGTAATTTACTAAGCTTTTTGCTTAGATGTGGCACAAGGCCATATGAAAGGGGCACCCAATGAGACTCGAACTCACTCGTGTAGGTTTGCTAGTCGAGCTTGCTAACCATTACACCACCAGAGGCGCTCGTCGAGGTTTTCTTTTGGTTAAATTCTAAACAATAAATCATTAAACCAGTGTTTGTGTTTAAAACTTTGGATTTGACAATTCTAAAAGCAAACGCTGATGTACAGATAATTCTTTGAATATCTATCGTTGATTTAACCTTATTAACTTCCCAGTTCTGATAATGGTTCATTAGAACCGAAGCGCTAAAATGTTGACTTAATACATTATCTTAATGCATAGCTCTTTCTGCTACTTTTTGTTGTTTTGGCATATCAAACTTTAAGGGTTATTTAATGCCTTAACCATCCTTCTGGAAGAACAGTAGTAGTACTATTTAACTCATTGCTGGGAGGATAAGGGGGTTCATATCTTTCCCATAGGTATTTGCCCGAAAGTGAACGTAATAGCGTGACTGAAGTTCGAACTAGCAAACTACGATTCTGCAGTCCAGCGATTTAACCATTACACCAAGAAGACACCCTCCCTTTCAGCTTGGATTACCTTGTTATCAAATTTTCTCTATATTGTCGGATTTTACTCCACTCTTTACTTCCATATATATATATATATATATATAGCAATTTACTAACCTTTTGGTTATATGTGGCACAAAGCCGTGTGAATGGGGCACCCAATGAGACTCAAACCATTGCACCACCCGAGGCGCCGAAAAATGGTAGAACACAATTTTTTTATAATGAGGTTTGGTTTTGTTTCTTTGTTTAATGTCATATCAACCTTTGTAGGTTATTTAATGCCAAATCCATCCTTCTAGAAGAATAGTAGTGGTACTATTTAATCCATAACCGGGAGGATAAGGGGGTTCATACTTTTCCCAAGGGTATTTGCCCGAAAGTGAACGTTATAGTTCGACTGGAGTTCGAACTTGCAAACTACGATCCTGCAGTCCAGCGCTTTTACCATTACTCCACGATGATACCCTCTCTTTCGGCTTGGATTATCTTGTTATCGAATTGTCTCTATATTGTCGGATTTTACTCCATTCTTTACTTATATATATATATATATATATGTATATTGTCGGATTTTCCTCCATTCTTTACTTTCATATATATATATATATAATTTTATATATATTGTTGGATTTTTCTTTACTTTCATATATATATATAATCCAAAGAAAATGAGTTGGGAATGATTCAGTTTGAGAATATAAAAGATGATTCTTATCAATCTCTAGGAATCCTCAATGTATGACGATTAATATATAAATTCAAAAATTTCATATAATTGGAAGAAAAACTCAAAAGGCTATAATTAGGCAATTAAAAAATTATTTCAGCAGGCCTCTTCATGAGACCACCCAACCACTTCAGATAGCCATCACATAATGAAAATAAAAAAAACGTTTATACAAATGTATTTAAAATGGATTCTTACTCATTTAAGTAAAAGTAAGAGTAGGAACAAAAAAATATGGTCAAAAACTTGGTGTCAAAACTGGACGTAATGTCAAGGATGATTGCTCTCATGAATTGGCCAGCTGAAATAAATTTATGATAGCAAAATGACGGTCTGTTGAGCTTTTCTTCCATTCATATATATATATATATATATATATATATATATATATATATATTAGATATGCATATTTAATTCATGGAATTTAGACTGTGAACCCTGGGTTTTATGGAGTTTTTTTCAAAACAACAATCATCAGTCAGTTAAGAAAAATTTTCATTTTCTTAACTGCCTGGTGATTGTTTTTTTTGCCAAAAAAGCTACATGAAACCCAGGGGTTGCAGTCTAAATTCCATGAATTAAATATTTATATCTAATACAATATTTATTATTATTATTATTATTATTATTATTATTATTATTAAATAATAGCTTTATCCTAGATATTGAGCACTCTCCATATTATATTGCACTTGGTTCGACACAAACCAACAAAGTGTTTTCGTGACAACCAATACTGTTATAATATATATATATATATATATATATATATATATATATATATATATATATATATATATATTAGCTTTATAACTTTTTTTTCCTTCAATCATCCGTCTATGAACTAAGCAATACCTCACTTTCTCTCTCTCTCTCACTCGCATGCCCGTTCTCTTTATATTGTTTGAATGAATTATATGTTTATCCAAATAGCAAACATTAATTTTGTTCTCTCATTCACTGTCAAACAATAATTAGACCCTGTAAAATTGTTTGTGATCTAGAATATCACTAAATGGTTCAATGATTCCACTTACCTAGTATTACCATAACATCTAGTTCATGTGTTTCCAGTGTTGCTACTGACATACTTGTATTATATTACATAGAATCCTATAATACAATTATATAAAGATATAAAGTACAACTATATATTGGACTGGGAGTCTAAAAAAAAGGTGCAACCCATTAATATGATAATGATTTATTACTGAGATAAGCGCAATAGCGGTCATTTGAAATGCGTCCTGTAAAAAATACATATTTTGAGATGGTGACATCAAATCAATATTATTCTAATCGTTATTATATCATCATCAGGTACATGCAGTATTTTTGAGTTTCTTTTCTCAGTCAAAAAAATCATTATCCTATTAATGGGACGCAGCTATTTTGAGACAGTTTTGACTGATTTTATCTCGAAATGAGTAGTGATGTAAAATAGTTTTTCCTCACTTGTCCAATGTATTGTGATCGAGGATTAATAATTGTTATGATATACTATTTTCAAATCTGAAACGAAAAAGAACATAGTATTATTATATGTCCCTGCTTCTCCAGCAGTGTCCTGGAGAAGCAGTGACGAACTCATAAGAGATGTACTCTTATGGACCCCCACACATGGCCGTGCAAAAGCAGGACGACCAGCACGAACATACATTCAGCGGCTATGTGAGAATACGGGATGTTGCCCTGAAGACCTACCTAGGGCGATGAACGATAAGGAGGAGTGGCGAGAGAGGGTCAGGGATATCCGTGCTACCAGCGCAACATGATGATGATGATGATTATTATATGTAGAGTTATTAGGAGTCCCATGGTCCCGTATATATTGAGACACCCTGTATTAACAGTATTTGAATTTACGAATTAAACTATAGCATTTCAGCTAACAACAACAAGAACAACAACAATAATAATAAAAATAATATGGAACGTGGGAGTAACGGTGATACCAGTTTCAATTGGTGCACTGGGAACTATCGCCAAAGGCATGATAAGATGGCAGGAAAAGTTGCGAATCGGAGATTTCAATATTGGTGTCAAACACTAATAATTCTATTTGATATTTACCATTTATTTGCACCCAGTTGAATGGTTCCAATACTTGTTATGCAATAGTAATTATCAAGTTAACATCAGTCGTTTGTTTTCTTAAACTTGAATGGTTAAATAGTTAAGTTTGCCCCATAAATGGGACCATAGCAGGAACTACAACTTCGGATCAGAGTGGATCTGTGTGTGATGGCAATGAAGGGGTACTCCAAATTCCCAAAGCTCTAGGTCTGAAAGCTTCACTTCAGATGGTTTTGTATCATATCCAGTTCATTAGTTCATGGATAAAAGTTTATTTTAGAATCAAACATTAATTTCCGAAAATTCTAACCCACACACACACACACACACGCGCGCGCAGAAGACTCATTGGTGGGGATCTTACCCCTCCAATGAGCCTTCTGGATATGACACTAAACAATCTGATGGTGAGGTTCCAGTGATGTGGGAGCTTAGGGGAATGCAGAACACCCCTTCATTGCCATTGCTCCCAGATCCACTCTGGCCCTGAATGGTAGCACCTGATAGGGCCCTGTCGATGGGTTAAATATAACTAACTGCATACTTATGCTAAACTGAATTGTTTAAATTAGAACTGCGTGATTAAACTGAATAGCTTGAAATAGAAATGTTTTTGGCATTGAAACTGTCCTTATAGATAACTGAATTGTTTAATATAGAACTGTTTTGACATTTAACTGTGTGTAAAATCTGTACTTATACTAAACCGAATTAGCTGAATTAGAACTGTTTGAATAAACTGAATACGTTTAAACTGCGTACTTATGCTAAAATGAATTGTTTGAAATAGAACCGTTTTTACATTAAACTGTGCATAAAAATGGATGATGTTTTGTTGAATTGTTAGTGATACATAGTAATGTGTGGAACAATTTAACTTTAATTAAGTTGAATAGTTTGAAAATGAACTGTTTTTGACATTTAAAATGTGTACTTATGCTAAACTGAATTGTTTGAAATAGAACTGTTTATATGTATCTAAATTGGTTTGGCATCAAATAATCTGCACTCTGATATACCATTAAACAAAACCAAAACCAAAACCAAAGATATACATTAAGGACACACGCACACACACACATACATATATATATATATATATATATATATATATACGATTAATGAAATATTTGTAATACCTGCATATAACAAGAATCCATTGATTCTCTGAGTATAGATGGAACAAGATAAATTTATATAAATTTACCGTTCATGTAACCTGTCTTCAATCCAGAATAATGAGAAATATTGTTGTTATGGTGACACGAGACATTTCCCAGTTGAAAGAAAGAAAGAAAGAAAGAAAGGAAGACAGAAAGAAAGTGTGGAGAGAGGGAGGTAAGAGAGAATGCTTTTGAAAGAAGCGATTCAGTTACCTCTTCTCGAGCGGGGTAAGTAACACAAAATCGAGTTTAATGAGATGATTAGATTGAACACCAAAAAAGATATAGAAAAATAAGATGGTTTGGTTTGGTTTGTTTGGTTTTATGGCATATCAACCTTTGTAGGTTATTTAACGCCAAATCCATTTTTATGTAAATAATCTGTTCTATTGAAAACAGTTCAGTTTAGCATAAGTACACAGTTTAATTGTCAAAAACATTTCCATTTCAAACTATGCAAGCAGTTATATGTAACAATTCAGTTAAGTGTAAATAGAGTTTTAATGTCGAAAAACAGTTCTATTTCAAATAATTCAGTTAAGCATAAGCACACAATTTAAGTGTAAGTACGGTTTAATTGTGAAAAACGTTTCTATTTCAAGCTATTCTGTTTACTCAATTCATTTTAGCATAATTATGCTGTTAGTTCTATTTAACCCATAGATAGGGCCCTATCAGGTGCTACCACTCCGGGCCAGAGTGGACCTGGGAGCGATGGCAATGAAGGGGTACTCCGCATTCCCCAAAGCTCCAGCACTGCTGGAACCTCACCATCAGATTGTTTCGTGTCATATCCAGGGCACTCATTAGGGGGGGGTCTTACCCCTCTGCAGAGGTGCAGTAAATGTGTATTCTACAGCCCCAGCTGACGGGGCAAGAAAAATAAGAGAATGAATACGATTTGAAGTGGAGGAATAAGTACATGAAGTTGAAACGAGAAAAAAGAAAGAAAGAAAGAAAGAAAGAAAGAAAGAAAGAAAGAAGGAAAATGAAAGGAAAAGGAAAGTGAAAGAAAGAAAAAAAGAAAATGACAGAAATAGAAAAGGAAAGCGAGAAAAAGAAAAAGGAAGGTGAAAAAAAGGAAAGTGAAAGAAAGAAACAAAAGGAAAGTAAGAGAAAGAAAAAATTAAAGAGAGAGAAAGAAAAAAGGAAAGTGAAAGAAAAAGGAATATGAGAGAACAAAAAAAGGGAAGTGAAAGAAAAAAAAGGGAAAGCAAAAGAACGAAAAAAGGAAAGTCAGAGAAAGAAAAAAACGAAAATGAATGACAAAAAAAAAAGGAAAGTGAAAGAAATAGGAAAGTGAAAGAGAGAAAAAAAGGAAATGAGGGAAAGAAAAATAAACGTGAAAGAAAGAAAAAAAGGAAACTCAGAGAAAGAAAAAAACGAAAATTAATGACAAACAAAAGGAAAGTGAAAGAAATAGGAAAGTGAAAGAGAGAAAAAAAGAAAATGAGAGAAAGAAAAATGGAAAGTTCTCCACTGCCTTCACCGGGTATTGAACTCACATTCTTTAGGGTATGTCACTCGATCTAACCAATGTCTTTATCCACCGTGCCATGTGTCCTTGAAGTAAATGCAGAAAAAAGAACGTGAAAGAAAGAAAAAAAGGAAAGTGAGAGAAAGAAAAATGGAAAGTTCTCCACTGCCTTCACCGGGTATTGAACTCACATTCTTTAGGGTATGTCACTCGATCTAACCAATGTCTTTATCCACCGTGCCATGTGTCCTTGATGTAAATGCAGTGGAGAACTTTCCGAGTGGAAATTAAGAGAAGATAACTGATAACTGACATCCATTAAACATCGCTTATGGAACTAGAACAGTCGACCACGGTGAGCGAAATAAAGGCTTAAGTTCATCATTCCAGCCACCTGAAGAAGGCCGGAGCGTACAACGGCCGAAACATTGTAATAAACATGGTGACAAAGATGAGGACAACAGTCCGAAAAATGTAAATAATGTACAGAAATAAAGATAAATATAAAAGTACAATTTAACGCGAATGCTACACAGGTTGGCATGAAATAATTCTAGACAGGATGACGTGCCATTAAAATCAATCAACTCATTTATTCCAGTTCATCGTATTTATTTCGATGTTATCCACGTCCTCAAATCTTAACTTTGAGATCAATTTTCATTTTTGGGGAAAAAAAGTTGCATGGAGCTTAGTCTGATGTGTATGATGTATAATACTCTTGCGCAATGCTGTTTTGATCAAGACTGATCAACCCCCTACCCACCTTTCAACCATGAGCATGATGAAACACGAAGTCGGTTTTTAAAAGGGAATTCTCCTGGTTTGAATTTTGAGAGTTCCGTCTCGATTATCAGACCAAAGCAAAAGAACTCAGTCTGTCCTATTATTTAACTATAGATGGAGGGAGAATAGATGGATTCATACCTTTCCCCAAGGCATTAAGGCAAAGTCAAATCATATCATTGAACGGCATCTCAAGCCATCTGGGGTAATTTCATGTTTTACAAGTTAAGGAATTACGTCAACATTTTTCGGTAGTTTCTTGAGATCTTTTTGAAAACGGTTATCCATATTTATCCAACCCCTCCACTCGGCCAGGATATGACACAAGGTCAATTTTTAAGCGGAGTTTAACAGGTTTTAATTCAGAGTGTTATATTTTGACCTTCGACCCGGCCCAAAAATATTATTCCAAGGTGATACACCGGAAGGAAGTGATACATTCCAATGGCCAGTAATCGAAAAAGATCGCGTGGGCGGATTAAGGCTTATGATATGGGACAAGGTGAAGGTCCCATTGTGCCACTACAATGATGCACAGGAAGAGAGTAACCTCTGAACTGCATGACAGTTATTTCCTCTTGATGACGATTAAACATTCGATTTCAAAGATCCAGTGGGCGATCGTGTGGACGTTGAATTATTATATAATTGAGTTGAGTTGGGTGCCAAAGCAGTTGCCAGCAGACTTCCAGACAGTAGAGACCAGATGTGGTAGGGAAGGCCACACCCGACCGAGGGGGCCCTCGGAAAAGCCCCGATGGAGCGGGCCCCAAGACCTCTGGTTAAGCATCTAAGAGAACAAGAAAGACACAACGTGACGGTCATAAGTAGTGGAGGTCAAAATATGAAGTTTATGTTCGGTCTCCAGCACCCTCTCACATGCAAACCCTTGAACAACCCTTTCGAACCCTTGCAATAAAGTGAGAGGTAAATATATTTGTAAATAAGTCTTCGTGCGTTTTCCTTCCTGCGTCCTTTATTCATGCGTCTGTCTTTGATGTTGTGTCGTTGTGATGCTGAATGATGATGTAGATGACTTTATAACAAGAGTTTTCCTTCTCCTAGAATAGTTGCTTCACCATGGCTGAAGAACCCAGTCAGCCTTACAATTTACTCATAGCTGGAGGGAGAATAATTGGATTCATACCTTTCCCAAGGGTGTTAGTGCTAAGAAAAATGCAAGCAGTCTCTTCCAGGATTCGAACTCGTGTCATCGTGTCCATTTCCTACGACAATAACTATTACACCCCCAAAAAACGGTTATCTGATATCAAGTATTCGTTTCTAATACAAATAATTAGCAAATAGATCTGTTTTACCCATAGATAGGACCCTAATAGGTTCATTCATTCCGAGTCAGAATGGACCTGGAAGAAATGGCAATGAAAGTTTACTCTTCCCTCGCAAGAGAATAGGAAATGGAGCCTCGTGATCAAATTTAGTTGGCTAATATTCATATCTTAATTCAAAAATGGCTCTTGACACTTTAAGTGGATCGTTTGTTTGTTCAAACACATGTGATTAGTAGCTTCTTCAGACCTTATCAGTATTATCCTATAAATAGACAGTCCGGTCGGCATTACTTAAAATATACCAACAGCCTACCCTGCAGAGAAGTAAGATTTCCTCCCAAAAAAGTTGACCTGAGAATGACACTAAAATACATCTGGTTTAATTTAGATTGGTTGGGCTTAATGGCACATCATCCATCATGGGTTATTTAATGCCAAATCCTGTTTATTCATATACATTAAATATATGATTTGAAAATACATTTTATTGATAACATTTTTCAACTAGCCTGAGCTCTTTTTTTTTTATTTTGCGCTGCTAAATGGTTTCAAATATTTCTCTCTATGACGAATAATTCAATTAATTACAGGCCGTGAAATGCTTACAAGTATTGCTTTTTAACGTTAATAATTCTATTCAACAATTGTTATTTGTTTGCGCACAGTTAAATGGCGCCAAGTATTACTAAAAATTCAATCAAGCATTAATCATATTTTACACACAGTCAAATGGTCAAGCAGTTCTATTTCAAATAATTCGATGTTGGATAATTAATATTTTTTTCATACAGTTTAAAAGGTCAAAACAGTTCTGTCTAACCCATAAATAAGATACTATCGGGTCAGAGTGGACCTGGGAGAAATGGCAATGAAGAGGTACTTCACTTTTCCCAGAGCTCCAAAACGGGAGCCTTGCCATCAGATTGTATAGTGTCACATCAGGATGCTCGTTGATGGGGTCTTACTCCTCTCTAGAGATTCTATCGGTGTATTCTACAGCCGCAGCCGAGTGGGCTGAATTCGTCTGATGTTTAGGCTCGAATTCGGGTTTTCTGAGGCATGTAGTGATATATTCGTTACGAATAATCCCGGATTCACTCTGAGCCTGTGTAGTAATGCCTACTTTTATAATGAGTCAAATAGATTTGTTTATAAACTATTAGCATTAAAATAACTTAAACGCAGAAAACAGTAAATTATCATATTTACCAACCCCTCCGCTCGGGCAGGATATGACACAAGGTCAATTTTTAGCGGAGTTTAACAGGTTTCAATTCAGAGTTTTCCTTCTCCTAGACTAGTTGCCTCACCAACGCTCAAGAAATCAGTCTGTCCTACTATTTACCCATAGCTGGAGAGAGAATAATTGGATTCATACCTTTCCCAAGGGTATTAGTGCTGTGTGAAATGCAATCAGTCTCGTCCAAGATATGAACTCGTGTCACCGTGTCCATTTCCTACGACGATAACCATTACACCACGGGCACCTCCAAACAGTAAATTGTTTGCGTTAAGTATCCATGTTTGTTTGGTTTGGTTTCTTTGTTTAATGGTATATAAACCTTTGTAGGTTATTTAATGCCAACGCTATTCTCCTTAAAGAACAGTTGTGGTGCTATTTAACCCATAGCTGGGAGGATAAGGGAATCTGCCCGAAAGTGAATGTAATAGCGCGACTGGAGTACGAACTCGCTTACTACGATTCCGAAGTCCATCACTTTAACCATAACACCACGAGAACACCCCCTTTGATTGTTTGTTAGTGGATTGTATCACATGGCATATCGAACATTCAAGATTATATAATGCCAAATCCTGTTTATTCATGTATATTAAATATATCTGCTTTGTAAACGAATAGTTTTCGGTTAACATAGTTTTGAAACATGCCAGAACGCATTTGTATGCACATAGTTAAATGGTTTAGAGTATTGCTATCAAACAGAAAGTTTTCTAAAATAGTTTTATTTGGACAAAGTTGAATGGTTTGAAGGATTCCTCCGCTATACTAATAATTCAATTTAACATCAGTAATTTTTTGAACAAAATTACATTTTTGTCAAGTTTGGAAAATGATTTTATATTTCTATTTGACCCATAGATCAAAAGGAAATATAAAATCATTTTCCAAACTTGACAAAAATTTAATTTTCAAAATAGGTACTACCACTCCGAGTGAGAATTGAACTTGCAGTAATGGCAGTGAAGGAGTGCTCCAAAGTCCCTAAAACTCCAGGGCTGGAGTCTCAATATTGGATAGCTTAATATCATATCTTGGATACTCGTTGGGGGAGGTTTTTTTTAACCTTCTATAGATTTGCCGATAGAGTATTCTACAGTCTCTGTCAACTGGGTGTTCTGTACAGGGTGTCTCAAAAGTAGATACAACCCATTAATATGATAATTCTTACAGCATCAATTCATCTTTCACCTGAGTCTTAAAAAGTAATCAAATCACTTTAGGAAGGTCAAACCAGATGACAAGGGTAGAAATTGAGTGATTTTATTCTAAAGAGCACGCGCAAGGCCAAGTTCTTGGGAAGGTCTTTGGAGGGACTTTTTCGGACCACTTCCGACAGAATCTCTCATCGCATCCACATTTTCAGGATACTTTTTGCCAGGTCTGGGACATTTTCTGCCTTCTTGCTGAGGTTTACTGACACTGTGGCTTGAAATTTGTGTACCCAACGAAAGGCTTGACTATTCTGGCGATAATTCTTAAACTTCTGTGAAATTTTGCTGGCACATCTTTGAATAATTTTGTCTCCAAATAAATTACGGCGCGAAATATTTTTGCTACTCTTGTCCTAGGTACTGTGATCGAGGATTATTAATTGTTATAGTATACTATTTTCAAATCTGAAACTAAAAATACACAACATTATTAGTAATAGCGTAATTTGCAGTCACATTGGTCTCATCTATAATAAGTAAGTAAAGTTGGCGACCGTAATCGTGGGGGGGTAGAAGGCTCCTTTTTCAATAGCTACTAAATCGAAGAGTAGGGGAGGCGCTACGCCTCTCCCTGGATTGCTCCACTTTACCCTCGATATGTACCTTATATTGCTGAGAGTTAAGCAAGGAGGTATCAAATACCATTTTAAAGTCTTTGGTATGACGTGACCTGGGATTGAACCCAGGGCTCCCGGACCATTAGCAAATAAATATTATCTACTAAAGTTTGTCATAAGTTATTGAAGCTATATGATTGTTTAAGATATTTGAAACTTTAGGTAAAAAAATATAATTAAAATAATAACCGTTTTTATATTCCTTTTTAGTCTTGTCTTTTATTAAGCTGCTTTCTATAGTAAAAACGTGTTTGTATAATTTTCTATAGTAAAAAATTTTTTCTATAATTTTCTATAATTCTTTTCGGTGACTGTAATGTTTCTACAAATTCGTCGGGAATCGACTACTTGAATCTTATTGAAAATAAAACCACACACTTTAAAACTCATAGAAACTATAAAGTTCACCAAATTGAATTATCAATTTTCCATTCAAATATATACTGTTAGGTATATCATCAGCAGCATCATTAAAGCGTGCCTGCAACATGGAATCTCTTTACTCTGTCTCTCTGTCTCTGTCTCTGTCTGTCTGTCTGTCTGTCTGTCTCTCTTTCATTTTCTTGCTGGCAACATCCGTACCTATGGACGATCACGCATCGTAAGCCATCTTGGCGGGACCCAGTGTCTATACAGAGCTGATGAATGTAAGTTTTTGTTGTGTCCATGCATAGGAGTCCTTACAAGAACGTCAATGATGAGTTCGTCTTTACTTCTTCAGCAATGCCCATATGTATTGCTCTTCTTCGTTTGATTGTTCGCAAGCTCCAAAAATTCGTAGTCCAATTCATATAGTTCGATAGCAATATCTCATCTACTGAAAATGATGTCATCTTACGAGAATTGGCTGAAAAGTTCATGGGCTGAAAATTTAGAGAATGACGTTATATCAGCTGTTGATGATGTTCTTTAACCAATAGGATCAAAACACTGAAACGCTGATAGAAGAAGTGTGCAGATTACAAAAATATTGAAAAATAAACCTCATTTAGTCACATTAATAAAAGTATTTTGGTCAGTCTATAAAAATTTCAGTCGGCCATGGTATTCATCGGTAAAGCATGGAATGCTAGGGAATGGTTATCGACTATGGTAAACATCAGCAAAGCATGTAGTGCTAGGGAATGGTTATCAATCTTGGTACGCAACGGTAAAGAATGGAATGCTAGGAAATCGTTATCGACCATGTACTCATCGGTAAAACATGGAATGTTAGGAACGCGTAATCGGCGATGGTACTCATCGCTAAAGCATGGACTACCAGGAAATGGTTATCGATGATGGTACATATCGGTAAAGCATGGAATGCTGGGGAATTGTTATTTACCAGGGTACTCATCAGTAAAACATGGAATTCTAGGAAATTGTTATCGACCATGGTATGCATTGGTAAAGCATGGAATGCTAGGAAATCGTTATCGACCATACTACTCATCGCTAAAGCATGGGGTACCAGGAAATGGTTATCGACCATGGTACATATCGGTAAAGCATGGAATGCTAGGAAATCGTCATCGACCATGGTACTCATCGGTATGGCATGGAATGCTAAGGAATTGTTATCAATTATATGGGAGTCTGATGTCGCTGATAAAATAAAACGAAAGTTTTTGTTTTTAAAATGTCTTGAAAGCAGCACTCTACAAAACAGATGCTGTTCTGCCACTTACTTCCATCACTCAAACTATCCATGTTAGAGATATATTTGTAATTGATATACCAAATCTTAAAAGTCAATCCTCGTTTTTATCAAGTTTTATGTATCAAAAATTAAAGTGCATCTATTGCCAATGTTAGCAAAATTCTTCCAATTTATAGCGGAATCAGTATTACTCTATGGTTGAAACTCTTTGACTCTCACAAAACCATTGAAAAAAAGGCTAAAAAGAAACTACATGAAAATTACTTTGCAATTAATTCTCCCAATTTTAAGATAATAATTTTGAGAAAAAGTCAATCCTTATTTTTAAGTTTATCAATCAAAAATTAAAAATTATCTATCCATAATTTTTACAAAATATATAGCCTTTGTACACCGGACCCTGCTTAACTTTTTCTGGATCTGGATTTGATCTAGCCTTCATGTGGGTTTCTTTTCTAAATACTGTTATGTAGTTTATAATCTCTTAATTATATTGCTGGAAAAAAAACACCCAACAACCCCCACCCCTACCAAAAAGAAAACAACTAAAACCAAACAAATAAAAAAAACAGGTGTACTGTCAACAAAGCCTTCATCAGATGAAGAGCTGGAAAATTTTCGATGCTGAGACATCATTCGCATGAATCTAGAGTGTCCCAGGTATCATAATTGGGACACTCTAGATTCATCTGTCCGTTTTTGCAGTTTTCTGATTGTTTGGTTCAGTTGTGAAAAAGGGTCTGTTAGGTAGAGTTGATAAGAGTCGACCAAGGTGCCGTAACAAATAGACGCCAAAAGTGGCTTTTGCTCTAGCCATACGGTTGACTTGGGAAATTGGGTGAATAAAGACGTCGAAAATCAGCGAAGTTTTTGTGTCCATTTATAAGAACAGAATTGGGCACGGAGACAATGATAGTCCCAAGAAAACCCGAAGTTTCATGACAGAAGACCCGAGAATCCGGGCAAATAGATCAGAAATTGAAAAAGATTAAGGTGTAAAACTTAGCGGTTCCCTGTCTATCCCGATTCTCTCTTCATGCAATTATTTCACCATTTTTTAAATTTCGTCTGGGACATTAGCCTATGGAGTAAAGTATTCGCCAATGGTCCAGGAGACTGGAGTACAATCCCAGGTCGAGTCATACCAAAGACTCAAAAAATGGTACTTGATACCTCCTTGCTTAGTACTCAGCACTGTAAGGTGTGGATCAAGGGTAAAGTCGAGCAATCCTGGAAATGGGGTAGCGCCCTCCCCAAAATCTCGGTGTCGTAGCTATTGAAAAGGAAGCCTTCGAGCCGCCCTCAACTACAGTCGCCAACTTATATTTCGTAATAGATAAAAAAAAGAGATGTTATTTTTAATATACAAATGTTATTGTCTGCTCATTCCTGTATACAATAACGATTCATATTCTCAATTTAGGAATTATAATTAAATCTAACGCGAAAACAGTCTAAAAAAGTAAAATATAATGCTCTCTGTACAAGAATGTTGAGCAATATGACGATATATCAACTCTAAGCGAAAGCAATACAAAACTCACTCAAATTGAGTTTCACATATTTAATCGTCAACTGATCTTGCATCCACAGATCGAATCATACCAAAGATTCAAAGAATGGTATTTGATACCTCCAAACTTAACCCTCAGTATTATAAGGTATAAAACAAAGGTGAGTGGAGCAATCCAGAGAAAGAAAAAACACGCTCCCCAACACGTTTATGTAATACCTATTGAATAGGGAGCTATCGGGTCACCCTGAACTTCGGTCGGCCAAATAATATATATATATATATATATATATATATTAAAATTCCTTTCTTCTGTAAATTACCTTCCCTCTTTATTTTCTTCTTACTCTTTAAATAAATTTTTTTGACTTGTCATCGTATTTGCTATTTTATTATTCGGTCCCTCGATAATACCTACCGTTGGGCCGAAGGTATTTTTGAAAACCACAACGCCTTCCAGAATTCATTTCATCCAGACGTCAAACGACTCATATGATGACGTGAAGGATCAAAAAGAAAGTAAGCAGACACAAAGGAGACCATGATCCTTAGACACACACACACACACACACACACACATATATATATATATATATAAAACTTAAAATATATATCTATATATACCTTAATATATATATATATATATATATATATACCTTAAAATTATATATATATATATATATTATATATATATATATATATATATCATCATATCGCACTGGTAGCACGGATATCCCTGACCCTCTCTCGCTACTCCTCCCTATCGTTCATCGCCCTAGGTAGGTCTTCAGGACAACATCCTGTATCCTCACATAGCTGCTGAATGTACGTTCGAGCTGGTCGTCCTGCTTTTGCGCGGCCATGTGTGGGGATCCATAAGAGTACATCTCTTATGAGTTCATCCCTGCTTCTCCAGCAGTGTCCTACATGTCTGGTTCGTCTAACTTGAATAGTTTTCGTGATAGGGGGCAGGTGGCCGTACAGTTGGTGTCTTGTGGGGTGTTGCTGCCAGGACTTGTTCAGGATTGCACGCAGCATTCTTGTGTAATTGCCATCTAGCTTCTTCTCCAGTCGTTTTGTTACCTTAAAATATATATATATATACCTTAAAATATATATATATATATATATATATATATATATATATATATATATATATATATATATATATATATATATATATATATATATATATATATATATATATATATATATATATATATATATATATATATATATATATATATATATATATATATATATATATATATATATATATATATATATATATATATATATATATATATATATATATATATATATATATATATATATATATATATATATATATATATATATATATATATATATATATATATATATATATATATATATATATATATATACCTTAAAATTCCCTTAGCCAGCGTGGTCTGCTTGGTGGACGAGTGGTCTGAAACACAGTCTAACGTAACGTTGGACGGGTTTCGATCCCGGCTTCGAGCGTCCTGCGTGTCTAGCTACACTGAAGAGTTCTGATAGAACGAAACAGTCTGTCTGTGGATGACTATATATATATATATAAGTTTGTGACCATAGGCGAGTGTGACCCGAAGGTTCCTTTTTCGAGAGCTACAATACCAAAGTGTAGGTGAAGGCGCTACCCCTTTTGCTGGATTGCTCCACTTTAACCTTGATCCTTACCTTATAATGCTGAGTGTTAAGTACCATATATATATTATAAGTACCATATATATATATAAATATATATATTATAAGTACCATATATATATATAAATATATATATTAGTGGGCTAAATTCTCCAGCCAGTTCGATGCTCAATAAACGCTTCAAGAAAAGAAATCATTTTTTCATCGGCATAAAAGAAAGATGTACAAATGCGAACATAACTTTCGACGTATCAGATTTAATTATTTCTTACGTATTCCAACTCTCTTCTGTTACCTTTTTCTCTCGTTTGATGTTTGTGCCAAATTTGATTAAGGATTCCCCTTTCTTTTTCCCCGAAAAAGACGATCCCTTCAGTGATTGACACTCTTCTGTCGTATTCAGAAATTGTTGCATCTTCTTCCCACGACAATTGTTCCTGTATTTAGAGAATCTCTTAATATGAAAAATTTCAATTTCTTCGAAGACTACAAAAGACACTTAGTGAAGTTCTTTTCAAAGAAAGATGAAAAGATCCGTGAAAATGCATTCATGAAGTCCTTATAAGGGAGCAGAAATACGAAAACAAATCAAAGAATAAAAGGGAATTATATTATTTAAAAATGTTAACGTCGAAAGAACTACACATATTCAATGTAAAAACCAACCGAACATTTTTCGATATGGAATATATTGATAAGTGTAATACCCATAAAAAATGCTGGAATTATTTTTGACGCTATTACCAAAAATCAGAGTATCAGTGCTCTGTATTTGTTTTAAAGTGTTGTATAGTTAACTGCAGCCCAAGATCAGAGCAAAATACTGTATACTCTGGGAATCTTTACTTTTAGCTCTTCTAGAAAATTGAGCACTTCGGTAGCTGATAGCGTACACGTGAATGGATAACTAAAAAATCCCCTTGACTTACGCTGAGATTGACAATAGCCTTGGAGTAAGATGTCCGACTGACGTAAAGTCAGCCGGGTTTTCGATCCCAGTTTGAAGCATCTCGCGTGTCTAGCCACACTGAAGAGTTGTGATACAACGAAATGGTTTGTGGATAGTGTACCGGACTGTGACATCTTATTGAGCGAGTGCGAACTCCAGTCATTCAATTACTTTCACTTTCGAACTAATACACTTAGGAAAGGCATAAACTCTCTTATCCCCTAATGGTTAAATAGTACTGCTGTTGTATACCCACATACAAATATAAGCGGAAACATAATCAAACATAATTTACGAACTCCAATGAACGAATGAACACTCTTCTTTATAAAAATATCTATCTCTCACACTTTATTCTCGGAAGGGTTGATGTTTCTGTGGTGTGTGAGAGATGGGTGGACACAGGGACAGACTGCTATATTGACCCAAACTTCTTCTCTTGATCATAGCACGTTGTGTTATCTTCAAGAACCCACTTAGCACAACTTCCGCATCTTGGCTGAGGTTGCTCAACCGGGGGTCACTTAGGGCAACAGCCCTCAGGTAGCGTTCTCAGTCTGCAAGCTGGTTCTCAATCTGGCCTTCCTGCCAACTGACTCAACGGCCGCCGGCATCTGTCTTTAGTCTTTCATAACGCCCACTTGCTTCCGCTTCTTCTTCCGCTTATTTACATAGGTGTATCTCTGATTGACGGCTCGGTCAAGGGTCAATATATAACACTGCTACAGCTGATCAGCAAGAATGACTTTGCCATTAAGTAAGATACGAAGCTTGATATGCCATAAAACAAGAATAAATCTTGATACTGGTTCTTATTGAGTGTAAACTCAGATATCTTGTAACAAGGTACTATTCTTGAACATTAAATATTGACAACTTTAACAACAAGAAACAGTGGATCAGCTACGAAAATATCTTTTATTTTGTCTTCATATAATTTCATTGCAGTCATCGAAGTACAAGAGAGAGAGAGAGAGAGAGAGAGAGAGGGGTAGAAAGGTCTACTGTTGCTGCCCCGAAGGGCTCTGTGGATCTTAACTGACCAAAGCTGTAACTCATCTACCGTCTCAACTGACTAATTTTCAAGTTCTCTAATTTTTATGTTTTCTAAAATTAAGTATTTAATTTTTGTGACGTCATCTCACTTAATAATTGCATCATATAATCGTGATCATCACACATGTCCCTAATTTTCATTATGTTTTTATTTAATTCCTATCAAACCTACGACATGACATGAATCCATTTTGTTTATATTTCGCCTTCCTCTCTTCCTCGACGTTATTTTGACGTGAGGTGTTAAACCTGAGCACCCCACTATGCACACGTTTGATCTTTACAAGGAACTACACTTACATTCAAAGTCCTTAGCTAATTTACAATTTTACCAAAATAAGTAATTAATATAATCAATTATCAATGAAATATTTAATATTATTAATTACCACTCTAATTATTTTACAATCATACCAACCACTAACCATACCGATATTATGATATAAAAGCTAATTGAGTCTGTGCAGGTAAAATGGCTTTAAAATATTTGCAATTTATTGAATCCCAAAAGTATTTGTTTTTAGGCAAGTCTTGATTGTAAGAAGCTAAAGAAAAGGCCATTTATGAAATTTACCTCTCTCTATGAATTACTGATAAGCTGAACATAAGCAAACAAGAAAATTCCTGCAAGTAATTTTGAGAATGCAACAAGTGTCGATAAAAATCAGCAAAAAGTCGTGAAGTGTTAATTTTCTCGTCATACTCTCTCTCACTCACTCTCTCTCTCTCTCTCTCTCTCTCTCTTTATCACGTTTGCCTCAAGGCCATGAGGACTTCAACCTATATATTATAATGGAATCAGAAACTATATCAATTTTCAGTAATACTCTTTTGTTATATCTTAGAATAATAATATTAATCACAAGACAGATAATTTTCAAATTAAAGATATTGAATTGTCAGGCTCAAAGACATCAAGATATTATCCGTTTCGCAAGTAACTTATATGTTTTCATTTAAATTTAATTTTCCCCCATTATAATTTAAACAGTATCACTAGTGTTTTTCTACTACGATGGCTTTAGCATTAAATAACCCACAAACGTTGATATGCCATTAAACAAACATACCAATAAACCTAATCATTTTTTTGTTTAATCAATGACTCAGTTTGGATACATTTTGATCACACTTCGAATGTCTTCATCTTTTTTGGCAAGCACTCATAACGCCCAAGTTGTTGATGAACCCGGCTTATTGGCCTAGTGGGTAGAGAGTTCGCCAATTGTCTGGGAGACCAGGGTTCAATCCCAGGTCGCGTCATACCAAAGACTTTAAAAATGTTACCTAATACCTCTTTGCTTAACACTCAGCAATATAAGGTACGTATCAAAGGTAGAGTGGATCAATTCAGGGAAAGGAGTAGCGCTCTCCCCTACCCCTCGGGAGTCAAATGTAGCTATTGAAAAGGGATGCTTCAAGTCTCCCTCGACTACAGTCGCCAACTTTACTTACTTTTCATAACGCCTAAATTTTTGAAAATTCATCCAAGTCAATTTACCTTTACGAAATACCTCAAGTAATACAAATTTACTTGCTATCTGAAAAAGCATAGATTGAAAAAAGAAAACAATTCTGATTAATCTATATGCAGATTGTTTTGTTCCTATACCAAAAAACATTATTATACTTTCTGCGAGGCTTCGGTGCCATGCATGATTCAAAGAACATCGTGACTGAGGCTGATGCTTCCTACATGTCCAATTGCTTCTAGCTTTGTGCTAAAACTAATTTAAGCTTAGTAAGCAACTTCCGTCTGTTTACCTCAAGAGTGAAGGTCGATTCGTTGTCTGTTGTAGATGACATGGAAAGTTTTGTTGCTTATCTGCAAGTATTTTTTAAATCATACAATCACACCTTCAAAACGTCTTGCTATCTTTAGATCTAAGTGCTTTTCAAATTCAATGTTCTGCAATCATCGGTAATGCTAATGAAAAGATTGACGGCGAAGCATAGAATACAACGATTGTAACCCCTGGAGAAGGAAAAGACAAACTTCCCGAAAATGGGTGTCCTAGGTATGACACTAAACTGTATCCGGTGGTTACGCTCCGATTTTCAAAATTTAAGAAGTGATTGGTTGGTGGTTGTTTGAGTTTAATGGAATTTCAAACATTGTGGGTTATTTCATGCGAAATCGATTTTTATACAAATAATCAATTCTATTTTAAACAATTCAGTTTAGCATGAGTACCTATTTTAATGGTCAAAAACATTTCTATTGCAAGATATTCAGTTTATTCAAACAGTTATAATTCAAATAATTCAGTTTAGTATAACTCTTGTTTTTGTCCACACACATTCAAATGACAAAACGGTTCTATTTCAAATAATTCAGTTTAGCCAAAGTACACAGTTTAATTATCAAAATAGTTCTATTTAGAGCAATGCAGTTTTGCCTAAGTAAGCAGTTTAGTTCTATTTGACCCATAGATTGGACCCTATCAGGTGATAACTCTCCGGGCCAGAGTGAACCTGGGAGCAATGGCAATGAAGAGGCGTTCTGCATTCCCTATAGCTCTAGCATTTATTGAAATCTCATCGACAGATTACTTAGTGTCATATCTAGGACTCTTGATGTGAGGAGTATTACCCCAATGCAGAAGTGCAGTCGGAGTATTCTACTGCCCCAGCCAACAGGGCAAATTAGGAAATGAGTAGTAACTCTTCATTGCCATGACTCCCAGATCAACTCCAGTCCGCAGTAGGTATACAAATGAGGGTCCCATCTGTAAGGGAAATAATTCTGTTTGAAAATATTAAAAGAGAAATACTTGAAAGATTTTTACTGTATTCAAATAATTTGTTTCAAGAATGTTTAATCGAAGCTATAATTGATGACTAAAAAAATAATATCTTTCATTACTTGAAATCATAGAACTGTATCAAAAATATGACTTAATAGAAATATGTATCTGAAAAAATATAATTGCATATGAATTAGAGTTATTTGATAGGAATACTTGAAATCATATAACTAATACGAATTATTTTCGCCCAGACGCCTAGGGCAGCAGAATATACTGACTGCATCTCTGCAGAGGGTAAAGATTTCCCCAACTAGCTTCCTGTAGATGACATTAACGATCTGATGGTGAGGCTGTATGTCTGGGCAATGCGGAGTACCCTTTTACTGCCATTACTCCCAAGTCCACGCTAGCTCGGAGTAGTAGCATCTGAGAGGGTCCTATCTATTGGTTAAATAGAACTAAACTGTGTGCTTATGCTAAACTGAATTGATTGAAAAAGAACTGTTTATATGTATGAAAATGGATTTGGCATTAAATAACCTACAGTGGCTGGTATGTCTTAAAACTAAACCAAGCCAAAGCAAAATAAATTATTTATCGTTGGTTGGTTGATTGGTTATATTTTATGGCATATAAACCTTTGTAGGTCATTATATATATATATATATATATATATATATATATATATATATATATATATATTATAAGAGCGTTGGTTGTCAATAAATGACTCTGAGGATATGTGTCAAACCAAGTGCAATATAATATGGAGAGTGCTCAATATCTAGGATAGAGCTATTATATAATAATAATAGATAAATAAATAAATATATATTTAATTATATAATATAATAATATCATAATATAATTCTAATATATAATATATTTAATTTTATATATATATATATATATATATATATATATATATATATATATATATATATATTTAAAGAAAAACCAAAGGCCGGTTATTTTAGGATTATAAATTTATTTCCATCCTGTTTTCGTTTCTGGTGTGAACCAAAAACACGAAGGAAAATATAACAGGACTTCTTCAGATCCAATGGATAAATATATATATATATATAATCCATAGAAAATATTCTGCAACACTGGGTTTCATGAATATATTGCAGAATATTTTCCATGGATTACATATATATATATATATATATATATATATATATATATATGATTTGTAAAAGAATATATAGTAGATAACTATTTTAAGCAAGTCAGTTTTCATTTGTTTTTACCAAGTTAAATGGGTTCAAGTATTACAATTAAACATTAACAATTCGATTCAAAATCAATCGTTTGTTTGTA